>WEDG01000479.1:0-32531 GCA_017591395.1 Schistocephalus solidus
CTCGTCATTGGGGGAGCGTAGGCGCTGATGATGGTGGCGAACTGGTCTCCCCGAAGAGGCAGGCGGAGGCTCATCAGGCGATCATTGATATCCTGCGGCAGACAGGGCAGACGTCCCACGATGTCGTTACGGATGGCAAAGGCAATACCAGCGTCGCGTCGCTCTGCCTTTGGCCGGCCGCTCCAGAAGAAAGGTGTAGCCGGCCCCCACCTCCTCCAGCCGACCCTGTTCAGAGAATCGGGTCTCGCTGAGAGCAGCAATGTCCACCTTGTAGCGCGCCAGTTCCCGAATGACTAGAGCCGTCCTCCCGTTCCGGCCGGTTGCTCCTAGGATTGTCTAAAAAGGAAACGAACATTCCAGGCTGCTAGTGTGAGTGGACTCACCCGAGCAGCCTGGAAAGTATGGTGAGGGGATGAGGACGGGGGTATTGTTATTTGTTTGAGTTTTACGACCGCGTAGTTTGCGATCTGCGAGCCGCGGCCGGCTGCAGAAGACGTGAGAACCAGCATTTTTTTAGGGCACATTTTCTAGCCCCTTCCTCGCGAGGGAGGGCAAAACAATGCTATCCCTAAAATAGGGCTGCTCGGACATCCCAGACGGCTGCCGAACTCCACTATGGGTCACGGTTTTTGTTTTAGTGGAAGAACGACCCGAGTTAGTCTGGGCCGCCTACGGGGTTGCTGTCGCCCCCCACCGTAGGACTTTTTGAGAGGGGAGGTGGGAAGTTCGGGAGTCAGGCATACCGGGTGTGGAGGCACACACAACACCGGAGACCCTCACCTGGTTTAGCCCGCCGGTCGTGACGGTTGCCCGGGGTGTGGCCGCTGGGAAGAACCCAACTTCGAGGAGCCACAGGTGAGAGTTGGGTACCAGTTAGAGGCGGCCACAGGAGCATTCACCACCTGTACGAGACAAATGGAGCGACCAAATGCTATCTGTGTGGTGCTACCCCTAACTAGTACCCCTACACCCCACACACACACACACACACACACACACACACACACACACACACACACACACACACACACACACACACACACACAAACACACACACATACTTTAGGCCGACTGTGGGTTCTGAATGAAATCATCAGTTGGAAACGTATCAAGTTACGGCGCTTAGCGCATTTTAATAATCTCAGGCTTGGAGAACACATGCAGCAAAAGAGCCACATTGAGATGTAGCCGGAAATTCTACATAACTAAGTGGTGCCGCTCGTAATCATGCGCAGTGTGATGTAGGTTCTCATGAGGAGAAGAACGGTGGTGTAGTATGGCCTACGGTTTTCTATCGCAGGTTTTCATGGAACCTTATGTGGCCTCATAGGTCCTCGTGGTTGTGGTGTTTCCATGAACAATGCGAACAGTTGAGTTAGAAGTAGTAAATGTATTTTGGCGATCCTGATACTAGTGAATCGGTGAGAGTGCGCTGGATTAGCAAATAGTCCATGGGGCCTATGCGTACGGTGAAGGTGCGATCGCAATGATAACATATTGGGATCATGTTCCATCGCTGGTGCTCGAGTCCGATGGGGATGAAGGTAGCGGTTGAAGAGACCCCGAAGGTGGTCTTAGTTGTGGTGGAAGTGAGGGAGGTGTTTATGTTGGTGGCCGTCACTGTGATCGACCAAGGGGTTGCCGTAGTGAGGATGGCGTGAGCGATCGAGGACAGCGGAACATCAAACTTGCGATCACCGATGATAGGGGTGGTCAATATCATGGATGCCGTGGGATTTAAGACCAGGTTGATCTGCAATATGTCTTGGTTCTTGGACTTAATCACAATGTATTCAAAATGTCCCAATTCAATGTTTAAACCATTCGTTAACGAACGCTCACCGATCGCTAAATAAATGCACTCGTCTAGTTCTGTGCTGGGATTCACTGTTGATTCCCTCCAGCAGCTGCCCGGCGTTAGCCGTTATCAACTACTCATTCCAACCATGTGGGGGGCCCTACCGAGGCTCGAACCCTCGACGTGTTGATTGGATGTCCAGTGCTTTAACAATTGAGCTTCGGGCTTGCTGTCTTGCCGGTTGAGATCTGGAATATTGAAATTCATCGACGAACGCACACGCAAGTGATCGGTGCGTGTGCGTTTGTTACCTTTACCTGATAAAGGCTTCCAGAGTTATTCCAAAACGCCATGTTTCAACAATTAAGTCCTCCTTGGTACCGTAATGCCTCTGCCTTTAACTGTGTTATTCAGACCGAATGGCAGTTGTTTCAAAAATTACTCTCATATATGTGATCCATCGTTTCTGCACACAAGTCCTGAAACTGGTCTTCATCTACAGAGACCTGTTGATGTCGCAATTTTGTGTGCTGGCAGTAAAAGCTTTTTTTGTGGAAATTAAGTGAGTCTTTTTTGTGAAAGAGGCATTAGCTTGATTGCAGTGCTGGTAGGCGTAGGCACTCGCTTTGACCCAGATTCAAGCAATTCTGCTTTCTTCGGTGCTTGTGTCTACGCTGCTCCTGGAAGCAAACGGGCTACAGGACACAGGGGTGCACGTTCCAGAGTCAGGACATCTTTGGTAGACACTTATGCCCATCTTCACAATATAAGCTCTACTTGCTATTTCTTGCCTAACTAGCGAAACTTTTAACTTGGAAGGACACGGTGAATGCAATTTTGAAAATTCTGTTTTGCAAAGTTGTAAAGGTTTGTGCCCGAATTAAGTTATAAAAATGCGTGAATGTACTTTTCTTTAGCACCCCCGATAACTCGGACCGAAAACAACCTTACACATGAAAAGCCGCGACAGTCTGTGGTTTTTCTCTGTCACGCTGCATGTGCGGGATGTCCGGATGGTTTCTGACTGCAGTTGACTATAAATAAATACGGAAACTTGCAGTGGAAGAAGTGGTGCATGAGTCGTTTGCGAGTATTTTTGATATTAGTTGGGCCACGCTGTGTGGTAGATTATTAATGCTAGAACATTAGGGTTCTAGGCACGTGCTTAGAAGAAAGCACGGTGGACCACAATAGCCCATGACACCATTCACAGGGACTTCATGACAATTTCTTTATGACAATTATTACACAAAGGATGCTAGGAATTCGAATTGTACCAGGAAAATGACTTGATCAAGCTTTTTTAGTAAGAAACATAAAGGCAAACGTTTTATTTATTTGCTTAGAAGTAAATTGATTAAAGGCGCTCATGCTGGAAGAGCATTTACTTCTGCGATGGGGTCTTATTTTTAGATAAGTCTGCAATGTTGACCCAGGTGAGCATATGTGGGAAAAATGTCCCCGAGAACACACTATATCGATACCATCTTTCAAACCTACGACGCCTAATGGTTTGGACGACCATCAAATTTGGAGAGCAACTAATCTGGCAGTCGACAACAGAGAATATTAATAAAAAGGTGTTCCTTGAAGTTATAAGAGATGTCTTTATTTATAACAATAACCATCGACGCAAAATGGACAAGTTCGTTTTACATGAGCATGCTCCAGTTCACCGCTCTAAAGTGATATGAAATTAATATTTCTTACAATGAAAATCCAACTTTTTAGACAATGGTCAACATCTGCGTATGCGACATCCAATTTATGTTAGTCTTTCCAACAGTTTGGAATTAATAATTGGTTTCGTGCTGCATAATTACACTGAGCAATCTAGCTCCATCTATGCCTCACAGATTTCATGTTGTCATAACCATAAACGGACCGTTCACTTAATACTTGTCTTGTGCATTTGTTACAATTCAACACAATTTCCTCATTTGTATCCACCCCGTTCCTTTTTCACCTTTAAGCGGATGGTTTTTATAGAAACTTTTATCGTAAATTCGAGCGTTAAGTGAAATGTACTAATTTTGATGTAAAAATTTAAGAAGTCACAAAACAATTTGTCCTTTCGTATTAAGAACAATCGCTCTTTTAATGTAATAAAACTTTGGGGGACGCAACGTGGGCTCATTTCGAGTAAGAGAACTTTTCTTATTATATTCATGTGATTTAATGAGTATAGGCAGTTACTGTTATTACAATTTCAGCTAGATACTAATGGGCGGAACCATGTTTAATAATGCATGCAGGTATATTTGTGAATCTGACTTATTCATACAGAAATTAATGCATTTGTTGCCCTATCTCTTTAATGAGGGAACCACAAATTGTGATATTAAATGATAAACTAGATGGAGTTGTTTTATTTTTATCGTGCAATATAATCCAAGATAAGTTTAGTCAATAAGCTCTCCATGAAGCTGAACCAGCTTGAGTACGAGATAAGACAAAAACTGCGTTAAAGGGCAACTCTAATGCAGAAGATTTCACACAGGCGTCTACTGAGCGACTTACTATAAGCAAACCTATTGATACTCGAACAAGGGGCCCATCAACAACTTCGGCAGCTGCTACGACTACCGAACAACAAGTGGCAATGGCACAGGACAAAAACAGTCCACCTGAAAACAAACATACCTTCAAAAAATGCAAATCTGACGTCAAGAAGGAAGAGGTTCATGGAAAACTGACTAAGATAGATACCTCAAAAACCTCGAAATAGAGGCTTCGACCATTGCCTCGTCCACGATTGTGATTCACGCACCAAGCACAAGCAGTGCTAGTGATTCCGCAACCTGAACTATCACCCACGATTCAAAATCGTCGAAGCCGTGGATGTCACCGAAATAAAAAACCATAACAAAGCCAACATATACCTAAGCAGCATCCGCTCCGTCATCACCAGTGCGCAGCGTGAAAGCTTCCCACCAGATAGTGGAAAACAGCGTCGTAGGCACAGAAAATGTAACCGACAGGAAAAAAAGGTTTTATAATACAGGGACTACCTGAATCAACAGCCACAACTCCAGAAGACCGATATTCCGAAGAAATGAACAACTTTCATGAACTTCTAAACAAAATACTAGAACCATATACGTCAATTGAATTGAAAACTGCCTTCCGTCTTGGAAAACGGCCAGAACGTCAATCTGAATCAAGTCGGCCTAGACCTCTAAAATTTATCCTGACCAGTAGCCAGAAAGCCAAACTCATTCTGTCTAGGCGCTTTAAGTTAACAAACTCCAATCCTGGAGTTTTTTTAACAGGACTTCTCACTTGCGGAAAGGATAAAAATGTCATCAAGTTGTTACCGAACCGAAACAGTGGTTCAGCGAAGGGGAACAAAATTTGGTTATTTACAACAACAAAGTGATCCATCGTTCATTTTTCTCCCCCTGGAGCGGCCCGTTCCAGATGACCACGCAGTCGAACCAGTAAAGAGGTGCTCGTGTCTGACCGTAAGTACTTCCCGGACAAACCGAAAATTTAAGTTCCTGTCCAGCAATGCACAGAGTATGTTATCGAAGTTTGACGATCTGAAGATTTATGTCTTTGAACTATCTCCTGATATAAGTTCCCCTACAGAAATTTGATTTGCCCAACACGTGGACAACCGGGTGGTTACTATAACTGGCTTCCAACTGTTGAGAAAAGATAACGAAGGGCGTCAAGGAGGAGGCGCACTCACATATGTGAAAAGTGAACTTACAGTTTTAGGCAAAACGGATAAACTGGCGTCTACTTCCGAGGAGCTATGGTTATCCATAAAAGTACCAAGTTCATCAAGTCTAGATGTCCTGACACTCTACCGTCCACCAAGATGAGACCCCGTGGCTGATGCTTTCCTGCTAGAGAAGCTTGAAAATATTGCTACATGGTCGGATATCCTGATCATGGGTGACTTTAATGCGCCTCACATCGACTGGAGCTCGACCTATGCACTTAGCTCTGATCTAGCCTTTGACGGTTGCCTTCTGAGCTTGACGCTAAAGTTACTTCTCACACAGCACGTCACTTTTCTAACAAGGGTATACGAAGAACAACAGACCAATTGTCTGAACCTCGTTCTCACGAAATCGCAGGACAGCATCAACTAACTGTCATGTCTACCACTGCTAGGTTAAAGTAATCAAAATGTACTGCAAAAGGTGTACTTGCTTTTTTCCATGCCGAATGATACGAACCAGCCAGAAAGCATATATGGCGAGGTGAATTCCTTGAAATGAGGGTCAAACTCACGTGCACTCAAAGGGAACCTTTATTATTTTTACAGATAAATAAGGACTGAGGAACGTTCCAGGACATTCTGGAAAGGCTCATCGAAAATCACTGTCCGATTTTGAGGAAGAGATTGACCAACAGACCGCGATGGCATACGCAGGCCTTAAAAATCGAAGCTCACGGACGGGACTCCCGCATCTTTAAATGCCTTCAAAACTCAGCAAAATGGGGTCAAGAGCCTTATTGTTTAAACAAGACGGGATTTCATAGTGGACCTGCTGAACCGGGCCACCGTGAAACCGAAACTCTTTAATGGGTAACTCAGGCAGAGTACACGAAACAAAAATCCGATACCCTTGCTGAGGACTGTCAAGGGTATAGACCAAACTGAAGATGGAATGAAGGCTGATTATCTTCGGAATTTTTTTGGTCAGTTTTCACCAAGGAAATGAGATACGATTACCCTGCCGATGACTTCGAACTCGATACAATAGTCAAGACTGTTCAATTCACTGAGGCTATTTTCCTCATGGAACGGTTAGGGTTAAAATAATCTAAGTCACTGGGTGCCGATTAATTACTGGTCAAGATATTGAAAGAGCGGAATAATAAAAATAAAGCATTAAGAATACTATTTGCTATATTTGAGTATCATTTCATTATGTATTATTTTCATCTGAGGACTTACGCTCTCTCTCCCATTATTCCCATGCGAAGGTCCACAAGGTCTACCCTGCTTAACTATCTGCAAACCGTGGTGACACTGTGAGTTATCGCACCAGCCGAAACTGGTGGCTAAAGTCCACGTGGTCTCTAAGCGTGCTCACTTGGTTCAACCCGCAGCCGACCGAGGACGATCTGCGCGAATATTTCTTCTTTTAAAACCTGTCGGCGTACGCTGTAATCATCAAGGGGGTGTATGGCTGGTGATACTCCAGGGGAACTCCGTGATGCCCCCCATTGGACACCCTCCAAGGGCTACAGTGTTTTTCTCATAAAAATCCTAGGGAGATGTTTTCACTGTCTGCTATTTTTCAACTTTGTTCAACCGCGTTTGCCCGTATCAATAAGCCTCACCAAAAAACCAAGATACTACTTTTTGATAACACAACACGCATGTACAAATAGGGAAAACAAAGGTGAACTCATCTGCATATCCCTCAAATATACTGATACTGATACTAATAATACAGAACCTCGGCTTTTAAGTTGCATTCAGGCCTCCTGCAAAAACGGATTCACAACCGTAGATTACCTCTGTTGGAATTAATCTTTATGTGTTCAGCCTGAATTTTCACAATAAACATCAATTTTTAATGCCCCTCTAGATCCAAATATATTTTATTTTAAAAATCCATTAAAATATTTTTTTGCTTTTCTCATTGCGTAAATCATTTTGCTCTAATGACTGGAAGTACACTTTCGGTGTTTATAACTTTTTTAAATTCCTGAATACATGTTTACACTAAATCCAATTACACTTTTGTTACAGATTTTAAAAATGCATGCTGTATCTTTTTCCTAAGAACAAATTCATACATTTCTCTAGGACAGTAATAAGACGCTGCATCGGAAGCTTAATATCCTGTATTGAAAGCGGAACATTTTATACGCTTTATAGATAACATTACTGAACACATAGATACTATATTCTATGAATGGTCATTTTATTATATACACAAATCATAATTACACCCCTTTTTAAGAGGCAATCTATCCTTTCTTCCAGTAAAGAATTTTAATCTTATGTTATTTTTATAGCATATTACCACAGCAACACATAGTTGTTGATTTTTGCATACAATTTATTTTGAAGGTATGATAATTTCCATCAAAGCATTCAGAAAACCAGTTGGTGAGCATGCAGGTACTTTCGATAAATTCTCATTGGACCAGAGCTTTATAAGGGTAGCGCAGCTGGACACAAAAGTACATACTACATACGTAGACAGTTTTTCCCGAATGCAGTTTTTAAGATGGTTCAATGGCTTCATCGGAAGGTCGGTATCCTGTACCGGCTTCAATATTTTGCAGTTATCCGGCACGGCAAGTAATGCTTTCTAAGCAAGACTGTTTTTCAGAATTAAGATGAAATTTTCATGCTGACATTCCCATCATGTTACTAAAATTGCCTAATGTGTTACGCTGATTGTAATTTTAAACCGTCTCCTAGCTTTACACATTACATTCTCTAAAGGTTGCGTATCGAGCTTATTCAATGGGACGTAGTACTAGTTTCTATTTTCTAGTATTACGCACTAGACACGTTAGGTGTACTTCAGCAGCGTTTTACTGTGTTAGCGGAAACTTAAATTGAGCTTTTATTGAACCTGGCTTCAGGTAACTGATACCATTACAGTGGAAAATGATGTTAAAATTGTCTGCTCAATAGAGCGATGCTCTTTGGTAATGCATGCAAACAATAACCCTTTTTGGAGCTCAACATATGATTTTTACTTCAAATGGTAACCGAAATGGCGAATTAACACAAAAATTGTTTCGGTTGCTTCTCGAAGATACTTGTATGAGTACAGTATCTGATCTAACAAATGCAAAATTCCTTTTGCAAGAAATGATTGGTAATCACTCAGAAACTGACACTTATCCATGTCTAAACGCGTTGCATTAATAACGAACAACCAAGGGTGAATTTAAAACTTGCAGAAAATAGGATAAAAATATTATTTCCAAAAGAAATACTATTTTAAAAAAGTCCGATTATTGAAAAAATTGGTAAAATTGCTGTTGCTGTAGTTAAAGCCTTTTTTATAGTTTTCGCATGAAACACAATTTTTTGTATGAAGAAAAACATCCATTCAACAAACGTTTTTATGGATTTCTTTGATTGGATTACAATTATCGTCAGATCGTCCTTGAAATAGCTAGGAGCATTTCCGAATTTTCAATATTTTCAACTGATAAGCCATACATTTTGTTGGTTTTAATCAAAACCTTAAAAACCCTATTTTTAATAAAAGTCTTCCCTGAACTTGTGAGATAATGGATATTCTTTCTAATGCAGATGGCCGTTTGCATCATGTTTTTTGTTTCAAAAAACGCGAAAACTACTAACCGTGTAAAGTGCACGTCCACAAACAATTCGGCAACTATTTTTTCTAAGATCAATGAAAACTTGCAATGATGCCTTAGGTCTTTAAAAATCACTTTTATAATACGTTATGATGACATTTTTATGTGGACTTAAAAGTTTCTACGGTTACGTCACAGTGTATATTCAGACTTTTGACCGGGGTATTCACTTCCCTGAAGATAAATAATCAATGTTTTACTGAAAATGAAACAATTGAATTTCGCTTTAGATTGGTGTGTTTCTCATGATATTTTTGCAGTTTATCGCTTCGTTCAAAAATTGCAATAGCAGGCCAGAGTGGCCGATGTATTTTATATATATATATATATATATTTTTATAAAAACTGCAAATCTTCTGCGTTTCTGAATCCCAGATAAGCGGAAACTTTACTATATAAAAAGCATATTATCGTATGCTTCCAAATAAGCATAGGATTTTCTACGCGTCCGTCTCCAAAGTATATTGTTCGCATTTTGTTTACGGTCCGTATTTTTGGTGTCGTAAAACAAAAAACTGAAAAACAAGGTTATAAATGCATTTTGTGGCGAAAACGTCAGGCTTTGTGAAAAACACCGTGATCCCCTAAACTTTCCTTCACTTGATTTTCATTGACGCCAGATTAGATTTTCAATTTCCAGAAAAGATTTTTTTGAAATCTTTTTGCTTATAGTTCTGCTCTTTCCTAGCATAACGCACAAAATGTGTAGATTTTGTTTCTGTGATACTGAAAAGCATAGAGATTTCTTTGATATCTGAAACCGATGATGGAACCCAAATCTTGTCTTTTTTCTTTCAATATATATATATATATATATATATATATATATATATATATATCTATATATATATATATATATATATATATATATATATATACAGGCAGTGTACACTGTACACTGCCTGTAGTCTGACGACGAGCTGGGGGACCAGTCTCGAAAATTTACGCATTAAAGTTTCTATTTTTTCCCAAAGAATTTCGTCTTTTCTATTGAATATCTTGGGATGCCTGTTTTTCAATACATATATATATATATGAGAAGAAAAGGCAATCTCAGGGACTAATGGTGTATTGTCCTGACGTTTCAAAAGCATACAAGCTTTCCATCGTCGGAGGTGAGTATCGTACCGCGTCTCACAGTATTTATAGGGGGTGATAGCCAGTTTGTGACAGGGTTGTTTGTACGGGTTCACCTTAACAGTGTGCACTATAGGAGGACGGGGTGGGGTAGTCCTTAATTGCCGTGCACTGCCATACATAGACGGCGTCTCTGAGGCAGTTTCCCGCCTCCTCAGACCGCTGGGGATCGGAATCGCCCATTGACCGGATTCAACCATTCGGAATCTAGTTATGAGACTGAAAGCCCTCCTTCCATGAGGTGAGACTTCAAACATCATCTACAGGATCCAATGTGACTCCTGTGAAGTTAACTACGTCGGAGAGACAGGGAAGCGGTTGCAGACCCGTGTTACCGAACACGTGCGGGCAGTGAGGAGAATGGACCCATTGTCCCTGGTGGCAGAACACTGGGCAAACTCTGGGCACACGTTCGCCTTCCAAAACGCCGAAATCCTGGGTCGAGAAAATGACCGCGTAACTAGGGAAACAATTGAAGCCTGGCACACGGAGCCTACGTTGATCAACCGTTGTGTCGCCCTTCCGACAGCCTACCAGGCCCTCCGTGCGCAGTTCATCAAACGTAAGAGCAAACACGGAATTAGGCCAAACGTGAATTCCACCGCGGGAGAACCTAGGACGGACATGCACCTAACCACGCCACAATTCGGGGCCGACGAAGGCGCAGTCATGATCACCGCCGCATCAATTGCTACCCCGACAAACGAGGGAGACATGCACTCAGGACACAAACAACACAGGGCACCAATTAAAGGTCAATGCTGACCCAAATAATGGCCACCCCCTCAACGAGAGACATGTCAACTGACAGAAATTTCCTCCTCCCCTTCTTCACCGTGGTGGCTACAGAGATGATTCCTTTGTGTATGCCGGCAATTAAGGACTCCCCACCCCGTCCTCCTATAGTGCACACTGTTAAAGGTGAACCCGACCCTGACAACGCCTGTACAAACTGGCTACTATAAATACTGTGAGAGCGCGGTACGATGCTCACCTCCGACGATGGAAGCTTGTATGCTTTGAAACGTCAGGACAATACACCTTTAGTCCCTGAGATCGCCTTTTCTTCTCATTTATGTCCGGAAACACATATTCGCTTCAATCAGCAATATTTTTGGCGCGAAAGCGCGAGTCACACGACGTTGGGAAACCTTTGCCCTTCGGTAGTGTCATCTACGTACTTGCAAATCCAGTTCCTCCACAGATGCCTTGACAACTACGTGCTTCCGAAGAGCTTGTCTTACAGGCCACCGGTGAACACGAGTCTGGCCAAACGGTGGATGTGACGCAACACGGCAGGCAAATGATACGGGCGCTCCTCCAGGACTGCCACCTTCGATTGCGGAAATATGACGGGGTTTTGGAGCCAAGCGGTTGCAAAGATTGCGCTGAACTCGATTGGCGAGGGGCACGGAACTAAACTTTTGCGATGCATGTGATAAGTAGACGAACCAGAGAATTACGGGCAAAACGAGATGCGGATCTGACGGATAAGCTTCGAAATATAAGCCACTCACCTGAGGAAGAGACTGATGTCCTAGTCCACAATCTTTCCTCTAAACAGTTGACGCCTGGACAGCTGAAGGTTCTGAGTCATGAGGCTTGCTTCAATACCACAGACGCCGATCCGGTTAACCTCATTGCCACAGTCGAATCAATTCTCAAACAAACCGGGGAATCCGATGAAACAAAACACCTTGTTCGGCAACAGGTAACCGCCTTGGTAATGGCACGCTAAACCACGCACAATTATTACCAGAGTGGAGCAGGATGCTGTCAGAGACTGAGAGCTGACACGGTATTGTGATACTACCAGTGGACAAGGACGTTCTACAGTCGTCTTGGATAAAGACCGACTATATTCAGAAGGCCAACAACCTGCTGAAAGACCGACAGGCATATCTTCGCTGCGAGGGTGAACCGATGAAGAAGCTGATGATGCAGCTAGACAAAACGCTTGCCGATATGCAGACAAACAAAGTAATAAGTGAAGTCGGTAAGACTGGCTGTAAAACCATCTGATGCGGCCGCAGCAGGTTCTACGGATTACCAAAAGTACACAAGGCCGATATTCCCTCCGTCCAATTGTCTCATTGCGTGGTGCACCAACATTCAATCTGGCTAAATGGTTGTTCCGACACCTGAAGTCTCTCACCTCGGGCGCAGCCACAACGGTCACTTCAGCTACTCAGTTCCTGGAAAGGCTCAGGGGATGCGACTCACCGCAGACGAGGTCATGGTGTCATTTGATGTCACCTCTCTCTTCACTACAATCCCGCAGGACTTAGCAGTCAAAACGGTAAGCGGATTGCTTGAGAAGCGGTACGATGATGCAGGCGAGTCGATGAAGCGGGGACATCTTGTCCAACTCTTAAAATTCTGTCAAAAGACGTACTTCACCTTTGAGGGGACAATGTACGAGCAGATCAGAGGGACGCCAATGGGATCGCCGCTCTCGGGCTTCATCGCTGAGGCAGTTCTCCAAAAGCTTGAGACTCTGGTTTTCGAAAACTACAGGCCGACGTCTTGGACTCGATACGTCGACGATACCTTCGTCATCATCAAGCGAGAAATGATCGAAGAATTCCATAGCGTCCTGAATTCCGTCTTCCCGGACATCCAACTCACAATGGAGGCCAAAATCAACAACCAACTGCCATTCCTGGATGTTCTTGTCCATCGAAAATCCAACGGGCACATAAAACTACGGTTTTAGGGAAGGCGACCAACACGCCAAATTCTAAGTTACCACAGTAAGCACCCGTTGTGCCACAAACGCAGCTGTGTGCGAACTCTCTACAGAAGGGCAGAAACACATTGCAGCGAGTCGGACGACAAAAATGCAGAACTCCGCTACCTCCAGCGCCTTTTCCTGGCCAACGGATACCCTCGTAACTTCATCGAGCACAGCAGGCTGGCCAAACCAAGACAAAATCTGGTAACAGAACAGCCAAAAGTCTGGCGTGCACTGCCATACATTGACGGCGTCTCTGAGGCAGTTTCCCGCCTCCTCAGACCGCTGGGGATCGGAATCGCCCATTGACCGGATTCAACCATTCGGAATCTAGTTATGAGACCGAAAGCCCCCCTTCCACGAGGTGAGACTTTAAACATCATCTACAGGATCCAATGTGACTCCTGTGAAGTTAACTACGTCGGAGAGACAGGGAAGCGGTTGCAGACCCGTGTTACCGAACACGTGCGGGCAGTGAGGGAGAATGGACCCATTGTCCTGGTGGCAGAACACTGTGCAAACTCTGGGCACACGTTCGCCTTTCAAAACGCCGAAATCCTGGGTAGAGGAAATGACCGCGTAACCAGGGAAACAATTGAAGCCTGGCACACGGAGCCTACGTTGATCAACCGTTGTGTCGCCCTTCCGACAGCCTACCAGGCCCTCCGTGCGCAGTTCATCAAACGTAAGAGCAAACACGGAATTAGGCCAAACGTGAATTCCACCGCGGGAGAACCTAGGACGGACATGCACCCTAACCGCCACAATTCGGGGCCGACGAAGGCGCAGTCATGATCACCGCCGCATCAATTGCTACCCCGACAAACGAGGAGACATGCACTCAGGACACAAAACAACACAGGGCACCAATTAAAGGTCAATGCTGACCCAGATAATGGCCGCCCCCTCAACGAGAGACATGTCAACTGACAGAAATTTCTCCTCCCCCTTCTTCACCGTGGTGGCTACAGAGATGATTCCTTTGTGTATGCCGGCAATTAAGGACTCCCCACCCCGTCCTCCTATAGTGCACACTGTTAAAGGTGAATCCGTACAAACAACCCTGTCACAAACTGGCTATCACCCCCTATAATTACTGTGAGACGCGGTACGATACTCACCTCCGACGATGGAAGCTTGTATGCTTTTGAAACGTCAGGACAATACACCTTTAGTCCCTGAGATCGCCTTTTCTTCTCATTTATGTCCGGGGACACGCATATTCGCTTCAATCAGCAATATATATATATATATATATATATATATATATATATATATATATATATATTCATGTGGCGCACAAACCGACAACCACTTGGCGTACCCAGCTTGTCCACCCTAAGGACAGTGTCAACTATTTGGACAAGAAAGATGTCATCTACAAAATCCCGTGTGAAGCATGTGATGTCGTGTATTGTGGTCAGACCGGCAGATCCGCCTCTACACGCATCTATGAACATCAGTTTGCAGTAAAGAGGCGGGACCATCTGCCCTTAACAGCTATGCATAGTCTAGACACCGGGCACACATTCACTTGGGATGAAACTCGGATTGTCGCCGCCTGTCCCTTCAAGAAAGGTCGAGAGTTCCTCGAGGTGATGCATTCAGATGAGTCATGCATCAAAAGACATATCGAGTTGGATGCGGCGTACAGACATCTCAAGGAGAAATAGAAGAAACGAGAACCAATCAGGACAGACTGATACGCACGGCGGCCGCTCAATGGTGCCAATGTTCACGCCAGTATCGTGTTTTTTAACGTGATTACGAGGTCAACTGTTTTTGGTCACATTTGCTGCCCGCCTGCGTCTGACGACGACCCAGAGAACCGGTGTTGAAAATTTACACAATAAAGCTCCATTTCCCATAGAACGTATTCAACTTCAACTTCAACATTATTTCTTGGGATGCCTTTTATTGCCTAACTCATGAAATGTATATATCAGAATTTTAGGTAGTAGCAGGGCAGGCATTTTAAGGTGTTTGTTCTGTTTGTTGTATTTAATATATGAAGAAAAAGCTGTTTAATAATAAAGAGATCACTTCAAATCAGTTAATTAATGGGAAAAAGGGGCTAAATGGGGCAAAATCAGACGTGACTTGCCATCCAGGAATTTGCGTACGCAATTACAAGCTATAGATCAAAAAGTTTTGTTTTTATGCGCATTACTATGCATGAACATTAAAATAAGCCGGAAAAAATTTGGAATATATCCCTTCGGAGAACGGTACATTTGATTTTGTTTTCACAAAAATCAGGTTAATGCAAGTTTGAGAGCTTACATTGTTTACGGCAAAATGATGTCAAAAGCTCGAAAAGACAATTTCGGTCTGCAGTTGACTATAAATGAATAAGGAAATTTAAATCGGAAGGGGCAGAAAATTCACATTTCATCGCAAATGCTAAGTATTTATTCGGCCACTCTCTTGTGTGTTTGAAAGCTTAGAACTAGACTGAGAAGTAAGCAAATATATCGAAAAACGCTTCAATAGAAAGAGAAAAGAGAGTTCTTTAATTTTAAGCATAAAATTGTATCCCTTCTTTTCAGTGAAGTCGAAAATTTGGTCAAACGGTCCCAGTTTTTTCTTGACTTCCCTTTGAAAAAACGTTAATTACGCAGGAATTCGAGTTCAAAACGTCTTATTAAAGCACTTTTTAAAAAGGTAACTTATAATAGGAAATGGTTTTACTAATTTTAAGCATATATTTTCACAACTTTTGATGTGAACGTTCATTTTTCATGGCAGCGAGTTTTAATGTTTGTGTGATTCTACAAATATGACCCAGACGGCCGTCTGTATTAGAAAGAATGCCCAAAAAGTCACCGCTTTTGTAAATGCTTTTAAGATATATGTTATTTTGAGGGTATTACTAAACACATCAAACGGAATGTACATTTATGGGCAGTCGACTGAAAACACTGAAAATCGTAAAGAATTCACCTCATTTTCAAGGACTACCTGCAACTTATCGTAATAGAAAACTCGAAATATTTATAGAGAAATTTAACAATAGAATTGT
Source organism: Schistocephalus solidus (assembly GCA_017591395.1). Lineage (NCBI taxonomy): Eukaryota > Metazoa > Platyhelminthes > Cestoda > Diphyllobothriidea > Diphyllobothriidae > Schistocephalus > Schistocephalus solidus. The sequence continues at coordinate 16,009 of WEDG01000479.1, forward strand.
CCTATTTATATACACCAAATGGTAGGTTAATGATTGCACCTAACGATTCTATTTTAAATTTATTAGTCATTAGCCGACCTGTAAACATTTCAGCTTATGAAATATTATATTCATGTGACTTCCCTATTGGCGCAATGAAGCGAAAATCTGCGTGCCTTAGTCAAATGCATCTAAGACAATGTACAAACAAAAGAAAATCTACCAATTCTTTTGAAACGGTGTTGGAATATACAAGTTAATGTTAGGCTGCTTGATGACGGCCATACGTTACGTTGCGATTAATCTCGAGTAATATGTATGTGCAAAACTCTGAAAAAGACTATTATCAAAAATAATTTGGCTTTTTCTGCTTTAGTCACTGCTTTTATTTCATGGACAGGTTTCCTATACACTTACAAATTCAGTTAAATTTAATTAGGTCAATTTTTCACACTTAGAAATCCGTACCTATTAGTAAAAAAAATTCGCATTTCTAAACCATGTTATGTTAATTTGTAAACAACAAAATGCCATATATATATATATATATATATATATATATATATGATGATGATGATGTGTGGCTCACCGATCTGCTTAAGGAACATTAATGTTCCGTTGTGCCCTGGAACTCAGACTAGAGTACTCACAGTCGGTCGCATAGCGACGTGAATCATATGTTGATAATGTTGAACCGACAAAGACAAGGGAGACCGAAATGGCCATTTCTGGCTTATTAGCCGTCATCAGCCAGTCATACCCAATCCCAAGTGTGGAACACCTGGGATTCGAACCCGCGACCTTTTGGTATTTGGAGTCAAACGCTCTACCATTGAGCCACGGGCTCGTTGCTTTGTCGGTTGTGATCGGGAATATGATGATTATGTGTGGCTCACCGATCTGCTTAAGGAACATTTATGTTCCATTGTGCCCTGGAACTCAGACTAGAGTACGCACAGGCGGTCGCATAGCGACGTGAAGCATATGTTGATAATGTGGAACCGACAAAGACAAGGGAGACCGGAATGGCCATTTCTGGCTTATTAGCCGTCATCAGCCAGTCATACCCAATCCCAAGTGTGGAACACCTGGGATTCCACATTATCAACATATGCTTTTAGCTAGTACCTATGTCGGAAGTACGGTATAACATATGTGCCATATACGATTCATACTACTTGTAGTACTACTTGTTTGTAGAATGGGCATGACGTGGTTATTCCACAGTGGTTGATTGTCTTCGACCCAAATGTTCATTGAAATTTCGGGCCTGACCCTAAAAAGTCATGTCCGAATCATCTGACTCCATGTCCTGCACTTAATAATTTCAGAAATTATTTCCTTGATATATATATATATATCAATTGGAAAATAGGCATCCCAAGAAATATAATTAGAAGCAAAGACGTTCTTTGGGAAACAATAGGTAACTTTATTATGTACATTTTCGACGCTGGCACCCCAGATCGTCGTCAGACTTGTGGTAAGTGTGCAAAAACAGTTCAAATTTAACACGTGCCGGAAAAATCGATATTGCTTTGTCATTCCTGCCAATTGTTGTCATTGTGGGGGTATTTCCATTTGGATTGGCTCTCGTTTCTTCCCGCTTTCTTTCAAGTAGTCGTACACATGGTCCAATTCGATGTGTCGGTTGATGCATGAGTCATCTGAGAAAACGGCCTCTAAAAATTATCGGCCTTTCTTAGATGGACAGGAGGCAACAATGCGGGTTTTGTCCCAGGCAAATTTGTGTCCTGTTTCTAGCGTGTGCATGGCAACTTGAGACAAGTGGTCTCGCCTCCTTACTGCCAATTGATGTTCGTGTATGCGCGTGGAGGCTGATTTACCAGTCTGACCACAGTACACCGCATTGCAGCTGTTACATGGTATCTTGTAAACGACTTCTTTTTTATCTAAATAGCCAACCCTATCCTTAGTGTGTACAAGCTGGTTTCGTAGTGTAGTCGTTGGTTTGTGCGCCACTTGGATTTGATGTTTCCGCAGGTGCCTTTCAACGAGTTCGGACACGTTCTTGATGTACGGAAGTGTTCGCCAGTTCTTTGATTTTGGGCGCTTGACCGGAACAATCTAGTTCCTTGTCTTTTTCTTTTAACTTCTGTCGTCTCATGCATTGACGTAAAAATTCTCTTGGATAACCATTTCTGCAAAATAGTTTGAATAAATAACTGAGTTCGTTTTGGTAGAGTTCATTATCAGAACAGTGCGTTTTAGCTCGATTGAGTAGGCTGTTAACAGAACGCCGCTTGTGAGCAATAGGGTGGTTGCTCTGGTAATGCAGGATAATTTTCCCGCATAAGCTTCCTTTGCGGTAAACCGATGTTTGAAATGTCCCGTCAGTCTTTCGCTGTACGAGGACGTCAAGAAACGGGAGTTTACTGTCGATTTCTCTTTCGAGCGTGAAGGTGATATCTGGTACCATTGAGTTTATAATGCTATGCAGCCTTTCTAGTTGATCCTTTTTAACGATAACAAACGTGTCATCCACGTAGCGAACCCATAATTTGGGGTTAACTAGTGGTAAGGCTGTAGCTTCTAATTTTTGCATAGTTACTTCAGCCAAGAAGCCGGAGATGGGTGAACCCATAGGGGCTCCCTTTAGCTGTTTGTAGTATCCTTGTGAGAAGGAAAAATTCGTTTCCAGACATAGATCCAAGAGTTCCAGTAAGGCAGATACAGAAACATCCATGTCATAAGACTGCAGTAATTCTTCTGTGTATTGCCTTGCCAAATCTATTGGTATGGATGACTCATGCATCAACCGACACATCGAATTGGACCATGTGTACGACTACTTGAAAGAAAGCGGGAATAAACGAGAGCCAATCCAAATGGAAATACCCCCACAATGACAACAATTGGCAGGAATGACAAAGCAATATCGATTTTTCCGGCACGTGTTAAATTTGAACTGTTGTTGCACACTTACCACAAGTCTGACGACGATCTGGGGTGCCAGCGTCGAAAATTTACGTAATAAAGTTACCTATTGTTTCCCAAAGAACGTCTTCGTTTCTAAATATATATATATATATGCAGAATAACCTAACCGACAAAGACAATGAAGACTGGAATGGCCATTTCTGGCTTATTAGCCGTCATCAGCCAGCCATACCCAACCCCAGGCGCTATGGCGCCCGAAGCTCGAACTCGCGACCTTGTTGGGCAGAAGTTCGACGATCAACCCACTGCACCACAAGCTCGTTGTCTTGCCGGTTTCGATCGGAAATATTAACAATGGTAGTTGGGCGCTCACCAATTTGTTACGGGACTCACTTGTCCCGTTGTGCCTTGGGGCTTACTCTGAGGCCCCGCCAGCAGCCGTGCGCAGCCAAGATTATAAGCAGAATAACATAACCGACAAATTCAGGGAGATTTGAATGGCCATTTCTGGCTTATTAGCCGTCATCAGCCAGCCATACACAACCCCAGGCGCTGTGGTTCCCGAGGCTCGAACTCGTGACCTTTTGGGCAGAAGTCCAACGAACAACTCACTGCGCCACGATCTCGTTATCTTGCCGGTTTCGATCGGGAATATTTACAATGGTAGTAGGGCGCTCACCGATCGGTTACAGGACTCAATCGTCCCTTTGTGCTTTTGGGCTTACTCTCAAGCCCCGTCAGCAGCCATCGGCAGTTTAGGATATAAGCAAAATAACATGACCGAAAAAGCCAAGAGGGAATGGAATGGCCATTTCTGGCTTATTAGTCGTCATCAGCCAGCCATACCCAACCCCAGGCGCTATGGTACCCGAAGCTCGAACTCGCGACCTTGTTGGGCAGAAGTCCGACAATCAACCCACTGCGCCACAAGCAATATATATTGTTGTATTCTTTAGCAATAGGTTTCTGAGCCTCAACTTCTCCCAAAAAAACAAATTACAATACCAAATGCACGTTAAATTGTTCACTAAAATTTCGATCGCACATTGCATGGGTATTGTCATCTACTGTATCTTTGCGAAGGAAAAATATCTATACTACTAGCGAATGGCTTATTCAATATAATGAAGTTTTTCACATCCCTAGTTTGTTGTCGTTGCTAATGACCATGGTTACTCTGTGCCTCGAGGCAAGCCGGTTACAGCAATTTGTACTTCCCCTTAATCACCCTATCCCAGTATCAAAAAGATCGGAAACGTGCTCGCCCGTGGCGGCTAACAAATTTAATCAGACGGTTTTCGTATGTCCTAGAGACCTGATTCACCTACCCCGGACAAGGTGTTCACACAAAGGGTGGTTAGTTTTCCAAACAGGCCTCCTTGAGGAAAATCCACACCCTATCTGTTAACGGCATTTAAAGACCCGGGTTAAACCATTACAAGTAAACTTACAAGCGCATCCGGATATCTTTTGTGTATGGTATGTGCTGTCTAATTACGTAGTTAAACTTGTTTTCCCATAAAAATATATGGTTCCGTAAATGGACTCCTTTTTCCATTAGTTTGGTGGACGCTGGAGAGACTCAGTATTGAAAGCTGGCCAAGACCGACTTCTGCTACTTCAACAGCAGATACTACTTTTTTCCTCCATCAGGTACCTGGTGATCCGTTGGAGTTTGCAACAAACATTTTATTTTAGGAGAAAAAGTTGTTCGTTTCGCAAATTCGGAAACGTAAAAACGTCTTAGCTGATTTTGTTTTCATACTAATTCAGGCCATCAGAGTATTTAGACCTTGGATGGCATTTTTATATGAACACTGGTATTCAGCACGCCATCATTTTCTGTCCACTAGGAAATCTTTGAGGTTTGCTGTCCATTTGTCTCGTACAGGTGGTGAATGTTCCTGTGGCCGCCTCTAACTGGTACCCAACTCTCACCTGTGGCTCCTCGAAGTTAGGTTCTTCCCAGCGGCCACACCCCGGGCAACCGTCACGACCGGCGGGCTAAACCAGGTGAGGGTCTCCGGTTTTTGTTAGTATTGCCTCCACACCCGGTATGTCTGACTCTCGAACTTCCCACCTCCCCCTCTCAAAAAGTCCTACGGTGGGTGCGACGGCAACCCCGTAGGCGGCCCAGGCTAACTCGCGTCGTTCTCCCACTAAAACAAAACCGTGACCCATAGTGGAGACCTGAAGCCGTCTGGGATATCCGAGCAACCCTATTTTGGGACAGCACTGATTGCCTCCTCGCGGAGGAAGGGGATAGAAAATTTGCACTAAACAAATGCTGCTTATCACGTCTTCTGCAGCCGGCCGCGGCTCGCAGATCGCGAAATGCGCGGTCGTAAAACTCAAAACAAACAACAATACCCCCCGTCCCCATCCCCCTCGTTATACTATCCAGGCTGCTCGGATGAGTCCACTCACACTAGCAGCCTGGAATGTTCGTTCCATTTGAGACATTCCTAGGAGCAACCGGCAGAAACGGAGGACGGGGCTAGTCGCTCGGGAACTGGCGCGCTACAATGTGAACATTACTGCTCTCAGCGAGACCCGATTCTCTGAGCAGGGTCAGCTGTAGCAGGTGGGTGCCGGCTACACCTTCTTATGGGGCGGCCGGTCAAAGGCAGAGCATCGCGACGCTGGTGTTGCGTTTGCTATCTGGAACGACATCGTGGGACGTCTACCCTGTCTGCCGCGGGGTAGCAATGATCGCCTGATGAGCCTCCACCTGCCTCTTCGGGGAGACCAGTTTGCCACCAGCATCAGCGCCTTCGCTCCCCCAATGAGGAGCTCTGATGCGGCCAAGGACAAATTCTACGAGGACCTGCACGCCTTGCTGGCGACTGTGCCGAAAGAGGACAAGTTAATTGCCCTTAGTGACTTCAACGCCCGCATCGGGACGGACCACGCTGCCTGGCAGGGAGTGCTGGGTCCCACGGTCTCGGTAGCTGTAACGATAACAGCCTCCTACTTCTGCAAACGTGTGCGGAATACCGTCTCCCACTGTCCAACACCTTCTTCCGCCTTCCGACGCGGGAGAAGGTCATGTGGATGCACCCTCAGTCGCGGCGCTGGCAGCTGCTGGACTATGTTGTCGTCTGGAGGCGAGATCGACAGGATGTTTTGCTAACAAAGGCGATCCGCGATGCCGATGGTTGGACAAATCACCACCTCGTCATCTCCCAGATGAGGCTCCGACTGCAACACCGACGAAGGCTCCAAGGTAAGCGACCGCCAGGTAAGTTAAATACTCTTTTGTTAAATTTGCCTGATCCCTGTTTTGATTTCAGCAATCAAATGACCGAAAAACCTGAGAACCTGCATACTCCAGATAATAGCGGCACAATGGAAACACGATGGTGCCAACTGCGAAATTTCATCCAGTCCACTGCCCTCGAAGTCCTCGGACGCGCACGCTATCAACACCAGGACTGGTTTGACGACAATGACGCTGATATCAGTAAATTAATAGCGGAGAAGAATGGACTACACAAAGCCTACATGGACCTTTTGGACTGACGCCACCAAAGCAGCCTTCTTCAGATGTCGGCGTCTTGTACAGCAACGGCTGCGGGATATGCAGGATGCCTGGATGGTCCGAAAGGCTGAGGAAATCCAGGGGTATGCCGACCGCAATGAAATGAAAAACTTCTTCAAAGCCATCAAGTCCATCTACGGCCGTGTATCAAGGGGTCCGCACCGCTGCTCAGCTCTGACGGCACAACACTGCTGACAGAGAAATCGCAAATTCTGAAGCGCTGGGCTGAGCACTTCAGAAACGTCCTTAATTGCTCATCAGCCATCTCCGATGCTGCCATTGACCGGCTCCCTCAAGTGGACGTGAACAATGACCTGGATCTGCCGCCTTCCCTACCAGAAACCATCCGGGCCTTGCAGCAGATTTCCAGCGGTAAAGCACCGGGATCCGATGCAATTCCACCGGAAGTCTACAAGCACGGTGGGCCCCGGCTGATGGCAGAACTCACAGCACTCTTCCAGGAGATGTGGCGCCAAGGACAAGTTCCTCGGGATTTTAAAGACGCGACCATTGTCCATCTCTAAAAACGCAAGGGTAACCGGCAACTCTGTGATAATCACAGAGGCATCTCGTTCTCAACATCGCAGGGAAGATCTTCATCCATATCCTTCTCAATTTTCTGAACTGTCACCTAGAGCAGGGCCTGCTCCCGGAAACCCAATGTGGCTTCCGCCGACACCGTGGAACAACCAACATTATCTTTGCCGCCCGCTAGCTACAAGAGAAGAGCCAGGAGATGCGAACTCACCTTACACTACCTTCGTTGATCTGACGAAAGCCTTTGACACGGTGAATCGCGACGGACTGTGGAAAGTCATGCGGAAATTCGGCTGTCCTGAGCGGATCACGCACATGGTGCGTCAGCTTCATGAGGGGATGACGGTGCGCGTCACTGACAACGGGATGGTATCCGAAGCATTCGCAGTGACCAACGGAGTGAAGCAGGGCTGCGTACTGGCCCCCACCCTCTTCAGTCTCATGTTCTCGGCTATGCTGAGGGACGCCTACCATGATGAGCAGCCTGGGATCCGCATCGCCTATAGAACTGATGGGCACCTTCTCAACAGTCAATATACGCAGGCGTCAACGCGTGTGTCTACGACTACAGTCCATGACTTGCTATTCGTGGACGACTGCGCCCTTAACACCGTGACGGCGGGGACATGCGAAGGAGTATGGACCTCTTCGCGTCAGGCTGCGCTGATTTTGGATTAACAGTCAGTATAGCCAAAACGGTTATCATGCATCAGCCGCCACCCAGCGCGGAATAAAATTCTCTCCGAATCAATGTCAATGGTGCTCAACTCAAAAACGTGGAAACCTTCGCTTATCTAGGAAGCACGCTGTCACGCAACACGCGAATCGATGACGAAGTTGTCCAACGAATCTCCAAAGCCAGTCAGGCCTTCGGCCGGCTGCAGGCCTCCGTGTGGAATCGCCACTGTATTCACCTGAACACCAAACGGAAGATGTACAAGGCCGTCGTCTTGAAAACACTCCTTTACGGAGCGGAGACGTGGACCGTCTACTCGAACCAAGCCAGGAAGCTGAATCATTTTCATCTCAGCTGCCTCCACAGAATACTGAAGCTGAGATGGCAAGACAGGATCCAAGACACGAAAATCCTGGAGTGGACCGGAATCCTCAGCATCCACGCCATGCTGAGGCAAAAGCAATTGCGATGGAGCGGCCACCTTGTAAGAATGGACGATAGCGACTACCCAAACGACTTTTCTACGGAGATTTCGCTACGGATGCTCGCCTACAGGGAGGTCAAAAACGATGCTACAACGAAACTTTGAAGAAATCGCTGAAGCAACTGCGAATCAACCGGGCGACCTGGGAGGACCTCGCCCAGGATAGACCGTCATGGAGAAGATAAGTGAAGACTGGTCCAGCAATCTATGAGGCCAACCGGATCGCCACCGCCAAGGCCAAAACAGCGGCACAAAAGTCACCAGTGCCCCGGACCAACACCGCCAATGCCCAGGCCCTGCCAACATGCCCACGCTGTCAACGCATCTTCCGCACGCGAATCGACCTGGTCGGACATCTTCGGACGCAATGCACCAACAATCCGTCAATTCCAACTTCTACGTCAAATTCTGCCAACCCTCCTTCAGACTCCCCCAATCTCACTTTTGGCATCAAGCCCATTACTCCCACCATCATAGACACCACATCCCAATACTCATCGCCTGTTACCCCCACCACCGCAACCACCATCGCCTTCGCCTTCACTACCACCACCACCATCAGCAATGGGAAATCTCTCCTGAGCTGTCCTCAATCTGACCGCACATTCACCTCACGCATCGGCCTGATCGGTCACTTGCGAATCCATCGTACGGAGCCTGGTGAGCCAATGCCTGGAGCACCAACACACAGCAGAGATCGCCGCCTCCACTGCCCTCACTATCTTCGTGCATTCGCTCATCGCATGGGCCTATTCGGTCACATGCGCATCCATAACAGCTGAATTCACCAAAATGCCGACAACACCGATACACCATGCGCACCCTCCGCTCCTGCCATTCTTACCGCCACTGCCTATCCCACTACCATGAATGACATGTGCCTCCACGACAACCTGCGGTAAACCACCGGAGGCTAAGCCACATCAGCGCACACCATCTACACTAATACATAGACACACCCTCACAATCATCATAATACACCTGAGAAAATCACGATTTCCTAGAAACTGTGGCTTGGAAGGCTGCCAATCTGACGCTTACACAAGACCACGCCGTTGGCCCAGTGTATCTGTTGTGTGTGTCGTGTGGCTGACCAGGGGACTGGGAGTCAGACGGCGATGGCTCCTCCAAATCCCCTGATTAAGTGAATCCTGGTGTGTGCGTTATGGGGGCCAAGTCATGTTGTGGGGCGCGAAGACGGGTACACAGACCCGTCAACCAATGCACCCACTCCCACTTCAGACAACTGACTGGCTCGGATGGTGGTCTGTTTGGGGGGGAGGGGTGGGGGAGGGAGTAAGGTCAACAGCTCAGCGCATTTTCCTCACTACAAACAATCTGAAGCGCTTTAAATTATCACGGTGTGCTAAAAGCCGTGGTTTGGAAGTTTGCCAACTGACGGGATAACTCGGACCGCGTGGTCAGCCCAATTGTGTGTTTTGTGTGTAGTGGCTGACTGGCAGACTGAGAGTCAGGCTGCAATGGCTCCTTCTTAATGGGGCATTTATGGCACTCCCACTCTGTGGGATCCGAGCCAGGTGTGGTGGTACGCCCATGGGCGGCTCCGGCCGCGCCAGCCACCTGCGCCCTCTCCCATCTCCGGTCTTTTTGACTCTGTCTTGACACCGGGCTCAGGTGTGGGAGGAGGAGAGAGTTCGGTAGCTGCAGCGCAAGGCTACTATCACTTAAAACGAATTCACGCGCAAGTCACCGTCCCTGCACCGCCTGGTGTGGAGCATACGGTGGATATCGTCGGACTACGACGGTCGAACTGTCGTGTGTGTGTGTGTGTGTGCCTCCCCCCCTGGGCCCCCTAAACGGGTCACGTGGTAGATGCGTTGGACCAACACGGGGGCCACATTAGGACACGGCAGGCATTATTCGGGTTGCGCTCCCATAACAAATGCCGAACATGGAGGTGTGGTGTCACGCCTAGGGGCAGCTAGGACATAGGGGACCCAGCCGCGCCAGCCACCTGCGTCCTCTCCCGCCTCCGGTATTCTTGACTCTGTCTTGACACCGGGCTCAAGTGGGGGAGGAGGAGAGAGTGCGGTAGATGCAGCGCAAGTCTACTATCATTTTAAACTAAATCATGCGCAAGTCACCGTCCCTGCTCCACTTTCCCATGGAGCATACGGTGGACAATGTCGGACTACGACGGTTGAACTGTCGTGTGCCCCCTAAACGGGCCACGTGATAGATGCGTTGAACCAACACGGGGGCCAAATTAGGGCACGGCAGGCGTTATTCGGGTTTCGCTCCCATAACAAATGCCGAACATGGAGGTGTGGTGTCACGCCTAGGGGCAGCTAGGACATAGGGAACCCAGCCGCGCCAGCCACCTGCGTCCTCTCCTGCCTCCGGTCTTCTTGACTCTTCTTGACACCGGGCTCAGGTGTGGGAGGAGGAGAGAGTGCGGTAGATGCAGCACAAGTCTACTATCACTTTAAACTAAATCACGCGCAAGTCACCGTCCCTGCTCAACTTTCCCATGAGCATACGGTGGACATCGTCGGATTACGACGGTCGAACTGTCGTATGTGTGCAGGGGTACTAGTTAGGGGCAGCACCACACAGATAGCATTTGGTCGCTCCATTTGTCTCGTACAGGTGTTGAATGCTCCTGTCGAAATCGACGGTCGAACTGTTTTGAGTGCGCACATGTTGTATCTTTTAAACATTTATACTTCATTTGAAGTTTGTACATTTTGTATAACAAAACCGACCTGAAAAAATGCACACCTATTTTTCATTCGTGTATAAATGTAATTTTCAAGGGCTTCTGCCATTTACTGGTTGATGGATTGATAATCTGAAAGATTTCTGAAGCGAGAAGTTGGTGCTTCGTATCCTGCCTGCAACGACAGTCGATATTCACCTGCAAGCAATACGAAAGCTGGGTTTGTGAAGGTTCGACGCAAGTTCGCCAACGGGAAAGGAGTCTTGATTGCCATCCTTGGACGACGTCTTACTAATTCGCTTGCTGCGTCTCCTAGAAAACGCATCCTTTTAAATAGGGCTTTCTTTTCTGCGGTTCCCACGAGAGGCTTTGTGGCAGGCTCCATAATGTTCAGAAGAATGAGTCTCTCCGAATAACCATTTTTGCGGAGAGTTTTCTACCGCTGCTGGGGTTCGGCTTTAATATTTTCCAGGCCCCAAAAAAGCTGAATAAAATTTCGTTTAAGCTTGAGGGGGGCAATACCGGGAAAATAAATGTGTCATTACCTCCAGGAGGTCTTTCAGATTATCTTGCATTTGATAGAACCATCCTTTTTCTCTGAATATGGTAATCGACAAAAGGCAATTTCGATGTTTGCTTCACCCTCTGCAGCAACCTTTATTGAGGGATATAACTTGCTAATGTTTGAACTGGACCGTCAATATCGGTGGTACGACTTGTCAGGCGAAAGATATCGTCTACGTATCGAGCATAGAAAGTAAGACACTTGATAGAACCTATGGGACTTGTTTTTTCTATCGTTTTCCATGAAGACATTTGTGGAAAACGTTCCAGGAAGTGAACCCGTCACCATCCCCTTTTATTTGACATTAAAGCTGGTTTTTGCAGTGAAACTGGATATTTTGTGGCAGGGTCTCCATTGTCATAATTATCTGGTTGTTTTTTTCCTATAAAGTTACATATGCAGTTCATGGCTTCTACTACGGGCAAGTTGGTAATCATTGAGGCTTCTTATGACAGCAGTCCCGTTCACCACCGTTAGAAATCTTGATTGCTTTGACAAATTTAATGTTTTTTTGCCAGTACTGACGACTTTTCAGAGGCCATAAATTTTCTACCAGCCATTTAATAATGACGTGATTGGGCGAATTTTTCAAAGACAAGATAGGATGAAGGGGTGGGCTTTGTTAATTAAATACTGTAAGGCCGTACATTCTGGATATCATAGTACACCCGGATCTTAGTCCTTCAAAGACTTTTGAAAGATAAAAACCCTTCTTTGTGGAGATCTTTGAACATTTTTGTCAACTGGCTTCTGTCGGCCTTGATCCGATGCCTAAAGTTTTTGGAATTTGAAAGCTATGTACAACTCGATAAGATTTCTTCTATTTTAGCCACATAATACTTCCTACCCATCGGTAATATTCCTGCAGCTTTTTTCCATTCTAGTTTGTGCAATATCTGTCTCTTGGCAAAGCTCCCTGAGACTGTCGAGAAGGGCCCTTGTCAGCGTCCCTTTGTTTTTCAAGTATTTCTTAAATACCGTTGATATCAGTTTACCAGAGTCAATTTAAGATAAATCACTTCTCTTGGCTCAGAGGACTTCTCATCGGTAGTCTAAATGAGGAGACTCTCTAATTGGCGTTTGAGCTCTACTTTCTTCTGCTTCTGCTATGCAACGTAAACATTACGACCAAGGGCTTGTATATCTACAAGAGTTTTGTCACGACGTTCTAAGGAATATTTATGAAAGTCCTGCTGTGGATTTTTCAGAAGGGTGGTCTGTGCTTTCACTGGTTGAACGCTTCGTAGAATCTTAGTCTTGATTCACTTATTTCAGTCTGTGTGCGCAAATTCTTCAAAATAAGTCTCTCAAGGCTTCCGAGACGGTCGAGGGCCGATGTTTTTTTCTGACCTAAGTTCTGCTGAGGCTCCTCAATTCTGACGCTAAATATCCCGAGATGCGTTACAGCATGCCCTCTTAGTTGGATTGAGATGGCCGCCACATGGTTCCTACGCAACTGGTTTTCAGAAGTGTCTGCAATATTTACCACAATCAATACGTTTGGATAGGAATTTGGTCGTCAAAGTTATCTCAGCAAGTCTGGCGTGAAACTTTAGGGATCTATTGACTGTCTTAGTTCTGTGCGCATCCCTCGCCTCTACAATCGGGAAATTGATAAGTCTGTGCCTTTTTAGAAAAATAAATAAACCTACAACACCGACTTATGAAATGGTACAAGGCTTCTACCCAAAACTTAGGCTTTAGCTTATTCAGATTGTTGAAGGTTGAGAGGATCGCAAACTCTGAAGGTGATACCACTGACAGGTAAACCTTGTCCTCCAAAATACACCTCCCCGTTTGTTGACAAGAAAGACCTGTTGTCGCATTGCAGATGAAATAGGACCTGGACAGTTTATGACCTACAACTTCACACATACCAGTGTGCTTCTTCTGTCAACCGTCTCGCACACCTTACGCCGCGGTCAACAGAAGAATACGTGTGATGCTTCTGTCAGGCAGATAACCTCTTGACCTTGGGAATTCCCCGAGAGCTGAGGTATCATAAATAATATTTTTCTGGCCTGACTGGTCAACTGCATAACTTGTCAAGGCATATGAAACAGTTTGCTGCATTTCTCTTCAAGCAGGGCTGCATACAATTCAAATATGGACGCTTCGGGCATTCTACATGGGTTCTGGACATCACGTAGCCGTATACGTTGAGTCTATTAAATTTTGCCTGGTACACCAACAGTAGGCTATTTTATATGGTAAACAGTGACGCAAGACAGAAAAACGAAAGCATACTCGTTAAAATTGAAGTGCAAGCCTTAAAAAACTTCCTAGATTATATACCTTCAGTAAGATTCTTTCTCTCTCACTGATGGTCAATTCCAGTGTGAACTCCAAACGTTTGGTAAATAAAACTCCTTTCTCAGGAATTTTTTACCCCTCGTTCCCACAATTTGTCCATGTCTTCCATTATTTCAGCGCACTCATTTGCCTTAATAATCCTGTTCTAAAATAAACACAGACTACCCATATTGGATACTGCATTTTGCTAAAAATGCAGGCTTGTTTTGACATTCTTCTTGCCGCATTTGTCCATCTGAGAGACATATTACTAATCCCCTCTCCACTTCGTGCTGCAAGCAGGGTCTAGATAATTATGATAGTTTTCCCTTCATTTGCACGAGAGAACTGCTCAATTATATTTTTATCTGCCTGCGTTCAGTCACAGCTATAAAGGTATGCTTGAAGGCACACTGTTGCAATGAAAGGGCTAATACTTCGAACTTCTGCTTGTGAAATCAATAGTGGCATGCGTGTTCCAGTTAATACTCTAATGGTCCTTCTTTCGCATATATAAATGCATGCTGGCATGACTTTGTTTCCAGCATAAACAGTCGAAGGATGCAACAGTCAAAATCTATTTTGGGTTATCTAAGACTATACTTTTTTTACAGAGGGGTTTGACATCTTTGCTATGTGCACAATTGCGGTTCGAGCAGCGTGTGTGTAGGATCGTTTTCTATCTTGCATTTCATTCTTTACTTTCACCTCAAAGATATCATTGAATAAACTCCATTACGAATTCTTATAAATGCTGCTTGGTTCGTGACAATACAGGTATTTTACCTAAATTACTTCCGCTTTTATCCTTAGTAATGTTTATTCGACTTAATAGTTGCCCGAGGTTTTAGAATTTTCGTATCTACTGCAGATATTAACATGCTCTAAAAACGGGCTTGCGTACGATCTGAAAGTCCCTTTATGGTTTGTTTGGTCACTTTTATCAACGTCTACCTGGAATTTACTCATTTTAGCAGGAATCTATCAAAAATTCGCATAAATGTCACTTTTGTTGAAAGTAAAAGAACAAACTACTTTACATTTGTGCATAGGCATAGTTTATTATGAGTTATATGGTTACCAAACCGTTCACCTATGAAACATGGACAGTTCATTAATAGGCAACACTTTAATTAATGGTGCATGAAACAGAAGTAATTTTTTGAAGTACAAGCCATAGTGTTGATAGGACGTTAATCTCAGCCTCTGTAAAATTGTAAGCGGAAAATTTCCGTTCATCACAATTTGGATTGTAGGATATTGAGCGCAGAGACAATTCATTCAATTTTTCAAATCGAACATATTTTACGTGTTGTGAGCTTTTCGTAAAGGAAGATAAAAGAGGCTTGAATGCGTTTAGCCTGAAGACGACCACGCACTTTAACGGGGTTTTCCCTGTACCATAATTTTTCGGAGGGTAAATATTTTATCCGAGCGTGCGAGGTCATGACGGAGACGGAAATATTTGCCAGACACTGGTACCTGATAACTGTTCCCATCAGCACAGAATTGTCCTCGTAGCATTGACTCCCATTACCAGAGAACCTATCTGACCAGTTAAAGCGAGGACACATATGGGAAGTTCCACCATCTCCTTGACGTTGGAGTCGATTTGTAGAATGCGTTCGAATATGGGGACAAATGACTGGGCAGAAAAAGATGTTTGCATGGTGGTGAACCTTTGAGGACAAAAGCATCTGTTAGGAACTTGAAATGACTTTGTAGTTAGTACAGACATTTATTTATTTCCACATACTGGCTTACTATGCGGTAGGAGGGTGCACAGGGATAATTTGCATGTCATCAAATGCAGCAGGGCTTACTTCTAGTACACCAAATAATTTTTCAAAGATAACAATATGTTGTGAACATTTGCGTTATCTAGGAAGGACAAATTATTTTTCCAACTGTGCTCTATTAAAACCGACTGATATTTCCATGTATGCCATCTTTCTGTCAACACTAAAAAGGGCAGGCAATGCTCAAAAACAAGAGGAACCACTTTCTAAAACTACGGAGGGCTGAAAAACGAGCTCGTGAACCAAACAACACCGAAATCAACTGCGGATCAACGTTTCGTTCGATCGGGAGTGGCTTTCATCACTGTGTTTATAAACATGTTCGCGTCTTCAATTCCACGTTTTACAATGCTACTTATATGATTACATGTCATTCAGCAAACCCCTACCAAAAGGATTATTAAAGGTAGCGTAGTATGCCTTCATATTGAAGGAGCAACAAAAGACTGCGTTAGATGGAATTCCACATGTTAAAGTCTGCGGTTTATCACTGAACATTAAAGGCTGGACGCGAGTATAATGCTCTCTGTACAGAACCGAAGATACAGCGCTTCTGAATTTCAGGGCATATATTTATTCCTATGTCCTATCCTTAAAGCAGGTAAACTTTTTATTTCTGCCTAGCTCCACTGCAATTTTGAGAACTAGCGCTTCTAACCCTATAGCGTTATCCTGGCATCAACCTAGCTCTAGACTTGAAAGCTTGCATGAGGCTACCTGACATGTTGAAGCTTACTAATAACAATGATCTACCAGCAATACATTTATAAGCTCCAAATAAGCAGAGTAATAAAAAATCATTATTTTGTTTCAACGTAACCTAGCGTTCGTACAATCATTGAATTGATAATCATAACGCAATGTAAGGTTAATGTGCTAGGAAAACAGCGTAAACAAATTGTTACGCAGTACGGAAGACAATTCTGCAGACAAATAGAACAACCGTGGATAATGTTTTCGTTAAACTAAACAAATGAAGGAAGGCATATTCAAAATGAAGGGGAATGAACGAGGGGCAAATGTTTATGAGTATGGTTTTGCGGTAGGGTAGTGGAACTAATACGTAATA
>WEDG01000480.1:0-38522 GCA_017591395.1 Schistocephalus solidus
GCCTTTAATTTTAAACGCACTACTAACCAGTTTTTTTACCGACATAATTAGCACCAGCACCCTGTAAGCGTTTATAGACAGTACGTTGGCGAGGACAACAGTCAAAAGAACAATTTAGCCCCATAAAGCATCCGTTTTTAGGTCAACTGCTTGAGAAATGATGAAATGTCTGTTGCGAAGCACTCCAGATTTTAACCTAACATATGTATTTCGTCAGTCAGATACACAGACGACATCAAGCATTGTTTCGTTAAACTTGTTAAGAATGAAATCTAAAGGTAATTTTTATCTCAAATAATCACACTAATCTTGACAGACAAAGGTGAACCAAATAATTGGGAATAATGATGCTTGGCACCAGACTGGGAGGAATCACAGCAGGCAAAGTGGTATCAATTGCCATCACACATGTTTGACCACAACAAAATGAACTTTAGTTTTTTGATGTCACTATTTTCAACTACGACTGAGTATTCTGTTATTTCAAAATGTTAGGAAAATTGAATATATACTTGCGTGTGTCTACAAAAGCACAAACCTCCTGTGAATTAACCGTTCAGAATTACTGGCTTACATTCGATATTGCGAATTATCCCTAAATTTGCTTGCCGAACGCTTCTTACTCTTAGGATTAAATTAATCGTTGTATGCCTTAGGTGATATGCATATTCGGTGGAAGCAATTAATTTTATTTTTGCTACTCAAATACTTACAGTAGGCTATCTTGAACATTTAAAGATCATAGTTTTTTGTTTTGGTTCTCATTTCTTGGTTCACCGTCGCGAGAGTTGTTTAGTTTGCTTTTCTACTATCTTGGCTGGTTGCACGAGATTGCACTGTAGTGGCTTATGGGTTGGGTGCTGCTGCTGTTTTTCTATTAGGTGGAATGCTCGGTCCTGTGTTTAGTCTTCTTTGACTGTTTTAAAGGTAAGTTGAGGCGAGGGGGTGATTACGGACTTCCTTTGCTTACACACGTCTCCTTCGACTGCTAACATCAGGCGGGATTTAATTTGAAAGACCAAATTAGGGCAGGTGGCTTATACTTTGCAGTGAGAGCTAAAGCCGAACTAAATTGTTAACTGTGGAATGTCTTTTCATTTGCCAACTCTATTGGCAGGCTGTATAGTGAGTGCCGATAGAATGAATGGCCCTATGGATGCACAAGTCGACTGTAGTTTCTGAGTAAAAGGTTTGAACATTCCTTTAGTGGCAGTTTGCACTGCAAGGATCTTTGAAGACTGTGGGTTTAAAGCTGAGGTTGAAGTTAGCACAGCATAATTTCGGATGCTGCCACATCAATTTCGTCAGAAAACCTTTTTTGTTTGCCCTGACCTTGAAAAGTATAATTAAACGTACCGAAGCAAATACAGAGCAAGATATATTTTTTCTTACGTACGTAAAGAATAGTCTTTCCTTGTCAGACCCTCAGGTTTATCGTTAGTTTTACCTCTCATAATTACCTGGCACAAATTTCGTAGTAGCTATGTTAAAAATATGGTGTCTGCCGTCGTGACTACTGACCCAGGATTGTCTTATGAATGAATAAGTCCAACACATGTGAATAAAGCATAAGGCCACAGGTAATTTTGTTCTTATTGTGCGCGTTTGTTTTCACGTCTCCTTCGACCAATTGTGCATTTTGAGGACAGATCAACGAAGGATCTGGGCGATGATCAGGGCACCATGTGAGGATATGTTATAGCCTTAAACCCCTGCTGACATTAACTTTGAAAACAATTGGTTGATGCTGCTCCTTTTCATGCCCATGATGAACATGTTAAGAGACTAATGTAACAAAATAATTTTTACAATTTTAATTAGAAACTCATTTGTCGCCTGTGAGTAGAATAACCGCCTTGAGGTCTCAATGCAAATTTTGGCAAACACAAGGGATCGAGTGAGCCCAATACGTTTTGTAATGGGCCCGAAGTCGGGAACAGGATATTAACGTCACCTTTCTCAACATATGATGGTCTGTGTACAACTGTCTTCAAATGTAGACTTTATCGAAATAACCACCACGAGCACCCTGTAAGGGTTTAAAGATAGTACGTCGCGGAGGACTACAGTTAAACGATCATTTTAGCCACATAAGCCACTATTTTTAAATCAAATGCTTGAAATATGATGAAAGGTTCGCCTGAAAAGCCCTCAAGATACGTAACCTAACATGTTTGTCAGCCTGTTTGAAAGACAGACCACTTCCCGTCACAGGCATATTTCAAAAGCTTCGGCAACGAAAGAGTGTATATCACCAACTTTCTTAATCCATCTTTGCCATACACAACTCTTGCTACTTGTAGTATAGCTAGTTTAAGCATTTCGCGGTTATTCCATAGTATTGAATTTTTCGACCCATATATTCTTTGAAATTTCGGGTATAACCCTAAAATGTAACGTTTAGATTATTTGATTACATGTCCTGTAATAATTTATTTCATTAATTATTTCACATATTTCAGTCTGTAGTCTTTTAATCAGAAACCGCATATAGAACGCTGGGGTACCCACTGAGGAGCCCCTCTCGATGATGTGTTGTCATTTATTGACCTAGATAGGTTCCATCCGGTTTATCTGCAAAACAAGTAATGAAGGTAGCGTGTAGTAAGTCTGTTTAAAGACCTTTTTTAAATGCTTTGGCACATATATGCCTTCTAGTCGAAATCTCTGATTTCCTTATATTTCTTCCGTCAATTACAAAGAAGGCATCAAGCATTGTTACGTAAATCTTGTTTAGAATGAAATTTAAAGGTGACTTCTATCTCCAAATAATCACACTAATCTTGCCAGACAAAGGTGAAGCGGGCAAAGTGAGTATCAGTTGCCGTCACACATGTTTGACCTCAACAAAAATGAACTTAAGTTTTGTGATGTCAATATACGCAACTACGATTGCTTATTCTGTTCTTTCAAAAGTCATGTGTCCGAATCCTAAATGACCTTCTTTACGATTGGCTGATCACGAATAATGAGCCAAAATCGCCATTTTGGTGTCCCTTGTCGTTTTTCGGACTGCTCGCAGAAGTATGCTTGGCACCTTAGACTTCTGACGTGGTGAATAATATATGACATGTTCACGGCTGGTAGTAAACTCTTTGATGACAATATTAATCGGTGAATAGTGGACTATGGCCATTGTCCAACGCACATGCTTAGTGTTTTAGCACATTTTCGGTTGCTTCAGAGACATCCATACATATATGGCCAAGATGGTTTACCGTAATCCTGACATTGGTACTTGCTCAAACCCAGAAATGAGCTTCGCCGATGTTTGTGCTGCTATATGATGTATCAAAGAGGGGTTCTGCTTCTCCGTGTCTTTGGTACAAGCATTTTTACAAAGCTGCTTAGATATTCATTGACGAAGAAGAGGCGCCATAAGGATTTACGTTCCTGCAGCATGTTGGCCTTTGTGCTGCGACGAAAATGCAATCGGATGCAGTTGTGTTTATGCGACAGGTGGAGGTAGATCTGGTAGCTTATTATTCTCTCAAGAGCATGTTTCCATCAAAAAGTGTTTACTCCATCAATGTCTCAACAAACTACCCTGATACAGCGGAGCAGGTTGCTGGTGGTGGGGATAGGAGAGGCAGACGCCTTCAAATGCTTTTGGTTAACGCCGGTGAGACTAAACAAATTGAGGTAGACTCCTCTGGTTCCTTTGCATTCGAAATAAACACTAACAAATCAGGAGCGAAACAAATTACTCTGATACCTAGCGCCGTGGTTGCGAGTGTGGGGGAGGGCATTGATAGACGGGGGTCCTTTAAACACACATGTTTCAACCGACATCAAAGTGCCAGCACCAAGGTAGGCCAATGCCCGCTTTAGGTTTGTTCATTCACCTTGATAGAATTTCGATGCACTTAGAAAGAATCCTGTCCAAATTGGCAGTGTGATGTGCCGGTAAGACTAAACAAAGTGTGGTGCATGAACTGGTTTGGTCACACTTACAAGCATTGTGATAAACTTTAACAAATCAAGTACATGTCGTCAGCTTCTTTAAATGCCTAGAATGCAGGCCTGCCTTTTAGTGTCATTCAAACAGGAATAGGCGCACACCGATCCACTGGCTTTTCGAAGAGAATGTGCACCGTTTATGCTAAGTTCACGAACAGGCAACCAATTAGCAGGCCGAAGTCAGTCAAGTAATAAATGCAGAGAGAAGAGACGACAGAAAATATGTGTAGATTGATACAGTCTGATTTTGGCTTATTCTGCGGCATCCAAATCGATATGCGGTTGATATATGCCTCATCTTAGTCCATTGCTTCCAGGGACTCACGGCCTTTTCTGATTGGGCAAATGCTAACAATCCGTGTTTCCTCCCATGCAAATTTCTGTCCTGTTTCTAGTGTATGCATAGCCACTCTGGATAAATGGCCTCGTCTTCTAACCACTGACTGATGTTTCGTGTAGGCGGGTTGAGACAGACTTCCTAGTTTGGCCACAATAAACGGCATTTCGAATGGAACATGGAATTTTGTAGACAAGACCTATTTATCTAGGCAGCTTACCTTGTCCTTATGGTGTACCAGATGTGAGTGTAAAGTAGATGTCGGGTGGTGTGCTACTTGTATCTGGTGTTTTCTTAGCTGTCTTTCGACGAGCTCTGATAAATTTTTAATGTATGGGAGATTTCTCAAGGTCATTGTTTTGTGTATCTGGGTGGTCGTGTTGTTTTGAAATACATTTATCTTTCGATTCTTGCCACATCGATGCATGAAGTCACGCGGGTATCCATTTTTTGAGAAGAAGTTAAACAGGTATTTCATTTCTGTCTAATAAATTTCTTCATTAGAGCGAATTTGTTTTTGGCTCGATTTAGGAGACTGTAGACAGAATTCCTATTTTGAGAGAAGTAATGATTGCTCGCAAGGTGTAGGATGACCTCGAAATATGTTTCATTGCGATAATCTGATGTATGCTGTGATCCATCAGTTTTCCGATGTATGAGGACAAACAAACGTACTTGTCAGCACATAGCCATCTAGGCCCCCACAACAATGACCTTGTTAACTCTCCAATAAGTCAAAAATATATCTGAGCTCCACGAAAGACAACAGATAAAGGTTGCACACCACCCCACAACAACCTTACGCTCACAGCTTGTACACATTATGGACAGGGTTGGCTATTATATTCCTGAAAATCAAGAGTTCAGCTTATTGCCAAGGAGCTCTAAGCATTATATCTTGATGGCGATAAATTTACCATCTACTTAGCTAAGAAATAATTTGATTTAACTGTAGGAAGCACTATCCATTCTAATTTCTACCGTACGCCTTCAGCCAAAAATAAGGATATGGGCATACCCATATGCGCCCCTTATGTTTGTTGACAACTTTCGCCAGATAAGGAAACGTTGTTTTCTAGACAAAGATCTAGCGGTTGGAGTAAACCTTCTGCAGTCACGTCAGAGATGTAGGCCTGAATTACTTATTCAGTACAGGATCCCTAATCCAGAACTATCAATGTGAAGAAAGAGACCACATCGAATGTAACTATTATTTTTGTATTAAAAGTTTACTCCTTTAACAAAACATTATTTAGAGGCCGGCATTTAAATACTTAGGTACGAACTTCTAGCAGAGTGTTTTGATTTAATGCTCGGCGACGGGAAAAGTGTGCAATTCGCAAACGATGAACGTGAGAAAAAAATATCACCGATGTCGAAAAAACATCATTCTACCGAAATCGGTGAGGGTAAACCCGGCAGTAAAGTCATCCCAGGGTTTTCAAGCCACTATTTTGCTTTGGAAAGCAAATGCTTAGAGCTTTCCTAACATGTTCACATTATCAACTAAATAAATTCAAACAACGAAGAAAAAACATGCAGTTTTGTGCAAATCGAGTCGCAACACAGTTATTTGAATAACGTCATAAAACTATCACGCATGTCTCAGAAAAAGGGACGGCTCAAATTTATCGTGATACGTTCTGTGCCAACAAACGAAGTAGAATCCTTCAGCTTAAAATGACCCTGACTTCCATATCAGAGCCAAATCCTTTCTATCGTCAAATAATCTTACAAAAAAGAGCATTTCACAATTCGCATGCATGTTTGAAGAACCAAAGTAAGTACTCGAAATTATCTTACGAGAAAATAAATGCACTAAATGCACTTAAACAAGACAAGAACATCATTATACTACCGGTCGACAAAGTAGACTCCACCACAATCCTAAACATATCAGGCTACACAGATAATATCTTATCTCGTTTAAATGGCGATGCTACATGCAAACCTCTTTCTGTTGCCCCCACATGTGAGCTCCGAAGAAGACGCATCGATCCAGCCTTTTCACACCCCTAACCACTAGCGAGGTTACTGATAGTTTTCTCGATCACCCTTGCTTTACGTGGCAAATGAAATGATAGATTGCTAGCTCATACCATCGCCATGTGTATTATCTTATGTTAATAAACCTGTCTTCCATGGTCCTTCCAGCCCCAGATGAAAGGAAGTAGAACCCGTCAGATTACAGTGACCTCGACTTCCTTGCCAGCGCTGAATCCATTCTTTCGTCACAATTAGCGCACATTAAATTTTAATGCTCTTCCCCTCTTGCATTGAACTTAAGGGAAATAACAGCACAGTACCCTAGCCCAGTTGCGATAGCTGGTAAAGACAACCCATGTATTATGCCTACAGAAATAAAAATCAGGCAGCAATTGTATTTTCACAAACACACAGGTCACATTTGTGAGCAGATACAATGCAAAACAGATAGATTCAGGGATACAATCTGCTTAGCCTGCAATGTCGCCGAACAATGGATCGTACTATGAAATTGCTGTCATTTGAAATACCGAAACCTACTTAATGTACAGCACTCTCATCATCATCACCTCCAGAGAGAATACGATTGGACGATCTGAGACCATTCAATCCAGCACAAAAGCCATCAGGCTGACAGCATCTGCCTATCAAACATTCCGTCACACTGGTGCCAAATCTTTCGTCAAATCCGTCGTATTCCAATGCCCTTGACTTCCCTAGCAGCTTCAAATCCTACCTATCATCAAAGAGTCTTACAAAAGAAAAGTATTTCCAAATTCACAGCAGCTATGGGCATGACATGAAGAAACGAAGTTAGCACTTAACATTATCCTACGAAGACAGAAAGGCACTTAATGCACTTAAACAAGACAAGCACATCATTATCCTACCGTTTGATAAAGAAGGTGTCCCCGCCATCCTAAATGAAGCAGACTTCTATTTGTTTAGAGAATAGGCATGACGTGGTTATACCACAGGGACTGATTTTCATCGACCTAAATGATTATTGGAATTTAGGATCTGAGGGTAAAAAGTCAAGTGCTTATCACCCGACTCTTTATACCGCATAAATCAATATCAACAATTATTAACCTGATAATTCTCTGGAATCCATATATCAGAAACCGCATAGAAAACGCTGACGGACCCTTTTAGGAGTAGAATCACTCCTTGGTCTCTAACGCAGCAGCAGAATATTTAATCAAATATTTTTCTGTGTTTTTATCTAGTAATTTCTTCTGAAGCATGCTATAGCGTATTTGTCATATAAAATTCATACTATAGTGGGTGAATATCTCCAACCAAATAGTCATTTCGAATCGCCCAACTTCATGTCCCAAGCTTAATAATATCATAAATAATTTTCCGATTATTTTTTGAAGTCCATATCACTGAAACCTTAAATATAATACTGCAGGAAATACTTGGGAGTCCTAACCCACGTTAATGTGTCACGCAGCAGCGGAAATATCGGTAAAACACGTTTCTGGGCTGCTAGCTCGTAATTTTGCCCGATTTATGCCATGTTTGCAAAATGGACATTATGCGGAGTAACCAGAGTGATTGTTTGTCTTCGACCAAAACGTTTTGTCTGAATCGCCCAAATGCATGTCCCGCACTTGATCATATCAGAAAGTATTTCCCCAATTATTATCTCAAGTCCAGATAGCATACATTTTAAAGAGAATTCTGGGCGAATGACTTGGGAGCCGTTAACCACGTTGCTGTGTCACGCAGCAGCGGAAATATCGGCAAAACACGTTTCTGGGCTTTTAGCTTTTAATTTTGTCCATAGTATGAGAAAACGTCATTGCCATATAAGATTCATATTTGTTGTAGTACTACTTGTTTGTAAAATGTGCATTACGTAGCTTAAACAAAGTGGTTTGATTGTCTTCGACCCAAATAAACATTTCAATTTCGTGTATGACCATGAAAAGTCATGTCCGAACCATCTCACACCAAATGTTAAGCTTAATAATTTCTGAATTTATTTAGTTAATTGTTATCTGGAGAACGTATAGCAGAAACCAAAAAGAGAACGCAGGGGGCATACTGAGGAAAGAATGCCTCGTTGTTTCATCAGGAAGAAGCAGAAAATTCGACAAAACACGTGTCTGTGTTTATAGCTAGTAGCTAGTAGCAGTAGTAGCTAGGCAAATGATCATCCATTGAAACACTGGTCCGTAGTCTGTCGGTTGCGAAATGAAATATGCAGATATGGCACGTCTTAACGATCTGCTTTATGAAAATATAGGTTTCGATGTACCATGGAACACACTTTAGAGACCTGGCAGTATTTTACGTCAAATGACGTATTCATGACATTTTAGGGTCATTTTATTTTAACTAGGCCGACCTTGTATGTTTGCAGTCCAGCTGTGAGAACAGTTACAGTTAGGTGCCTATGTAGCGACTTCTATCTTGTCGCACACGAAACGCTTGGTTTCACGATAATATTTATCTGTTATGAATTTGACTGCATGCTATGGTAGAAATGGCGCATAATTTGAAAAAAAACGTAGACTTTCACTTAAAAAGCTTTAAGTTTATTAGAATATGTGTATCTTAGCATACAAAACAGACGGTAAAGGAAAAATGATAGTCAGAAGATTTAGTTTTTGTCAGCAAATTTCTTTCTAGACATCTGGCTGCCTTCCCATTCCTCCAAATTTTACGAACATTAGTTAATCTATTCCCATTCTTCATGTGCCATTTGTGGACACGTCACTATTCCTCTCTACTTTCTTCCCTCTGAACACGAACATATTTCGATATTGAAAGCATGTTAGGATAAACTATATGGTAAAGGGCACTATAAAGTACGACGGCGTGACGACTGCTGAGATGTCAGAAATATGTTTTGTGGTTTCCTTGTCTTTATGGTTTCTCCATTACCAGGATACATGAATTGTATTTTGGAAGTCATCAGATCTTTTTTACCAATTTTTGCATGCAAAGGTCAAGTACGAGAAAAGCTTCAATGTAGGCATTTTTGCATTTGTTTAGGGAAATAATGGAAGCCTTTTCGTCACCGTTGTCCGTCGACAGTTCGGAATACGCCATAATTTGCCCAAGGAGGTGGGCCTTATGCGGTCACCTATGTGCGAACGGAAGTATGGGGCTTTACAGCATGTCCAGGAGGTCTTATTCCAGCATAGGATACAGATGAATTGCCTGAAGTGGTCTTTATCAAAAATTGTTTTCTTCACTTGCCACAGTCGGCATCCTGCGATCAGTTAAATATCTCCACAGTAGGCTGCAACATATAAAATATTGCAACTCCATCACGTGTTATTTCACACCAAAACGCTTTTCAGAATTTTGGGAAAATTTCATTAAGCAGCAAGTCTAACCTCAAAAAGCAACATTTGGACATAAGAGATTTCCTTATCACTTCTTAAATTTTCCTGAAAAAAAAATTAAATGTGTCAAAACGGATTTGTATGGTGCACAATTAAAAACATAAATTATCTTATATTAACATCTATCAGAAAATGACGAGCCAATATATAGGTACGCATTTTCAGCTTGCAGAAAACTAAGGCATCCAAAAAGTAAGTTCCTTTATTTATTTGAGAGCATTTAACCGCCACCAAATTAACCGTATCTGCATTTTATAAAAGATAAAGAAAATGGCCGCTGTGTTTTTGAATGTCACATGCGCAAAATACTCCAAATTATGAAAAATATTGTCTTGCAAGAAATGTCAACATCCCTGTTCTGCTCCGATTCCAACTGGTGGTAGGCCATCTGATTGAGGTTGAGGAATTGTAGGTCCGTCAATTAAAGACTATCGGGCTGTGAGGAATTCCAGAAATAACTAATTATATCTCTGGCTGGCACGTTAGGCAGTTAAAAGTTTATGGTTGCAATAAAATAAACTTGAAACCTACGAGAATTCAACTCTTAATTCCTCTTTTAAATATGTATAAAGAATAATATGGTAAATAGTAAATAGTTAATAATAACCATCAGCGTATGCTTAAATTTAAAAGAAAAAATTATTTTTATTTGGCATTTTGAACTTTTAAAAATCTAACTTCTACCCCTATTTTTGAACTGGAGGAAACGTCGCGGAACCTCAAAAGTACATTTAAGTTCACATAAATTTGCTTCCCCAAAAACGTGGGCTACAGTACAATCTGCAAAAATCTGCTGCCCCCAGAATTTCCATTCAAAATAAAATCCAGTGACTTAGGTTTATATCTTGCAAAGTCTAAATTTGAACTTTTTGTCCAATCTTTTTTCAAAAAAATTGATTTGATACAATCAGAAACGCCTCGTTTTTGGGCAAGGTACATCATCTGTAAAACCAACAATGAGAATGTCATTGCCTACATCCTTCTATTTACGGGTAAAAGTCTTCGTAACTATTTGCATGCGATAAATAGTGACCCAGATTAGTATCATGCTTGATAATGACAATACACAAATAGTGTTGAATGCATTGGCAATCGAAAAATTGTAATTTGTGGCTCCTGTAATGGTTGCTGCGACATCATCCCGTCAACAGATTTGTGGACACGTTTGTGGTTATAAAGCATGTTTTAGCTCTTACTTTTCCAACAAAACAGATTACTTTAATTGACCATAGTGGCTTACGTCTGCAGTGGCATATTATATGCATCCATAAAAATACGCTGATGTCTAATTACTTTCATCTGATAATGCATCAAATGACAAACTCAGTAAGTAAAATCAATTTAACCAAACACCAAAAATAATAAACACTCAAACTATATAAATCTTCAATTATGTATCATTTATTATATATTTCAAATTGCAGCTTTGTTTGAATATTTTACGTGTCAATTAAAAATCGCAGCTTTATATGACGTGCTGAAAAATGTCGCGTAGAATATTACTGTTTTCTATAAATCATAATTTGAATTACAAGCAAAGCTATTCAGAATAAAATATTATGCAATTTTTACGCAAAGAGTTTGAACAACTTAAAAAGCGCGCATATTTGCAAAAGTTCTTTGGAATTCCAAAAATGAAGATTATAGCTCAACGTGTGTTTCATAATATTTACTGGGGAACACATCCGGAGAATGCAAGAATTTCTTACAAAATTCTGACATGCATAGGCACAAGACACAAGCACACATAACCAAATTTCAATTAAGTGCATAATTGACTTCTTTTTCGACTGCTGTTTCAGTCAGACACATTCCATATAACCTGGAGCTGCCATCAAATTGCACTCAAACCGTTATCACATTAGCTTATGTAAAGATAACACTGCTTCATTGTTGAACACTGCTCAGTAAAAATAAAATGGTGCATTTATTGACGTATTCATAACTTTTTCGCAAAAATATAAGTATAGGCATTCATTGTAAGTGTATTTCGGTCTCGGAAGAGAAAGCGCATGTATGAGTGACCTCTGACATCACAATTTTACGTTTTCGCACCATATAGTCTTTTCCTCAGCCGTTACTAGCACAGGTTTGCCTTGGCCATTATAGCAGTTGGCTGATATCCGGTTTGTTAAATGAATTGTCTCTTAAGGGATAAATCGTAATCTCCGCATTGTTTATGAAGCTGGCGGTGGGAGTTCTTGCTACATTTTTAAAGCAGGATAAACCAAAAATCGCTATAGTACACCATCTTTGAAAAATTAACAAAGATGTTATTCCACTGTGACGGAAAGTCTTATTTTTTGGTACATTCAGCAATGAAATTTAAATTTCACCACTTTATCAACTACGTTTACCTACTAAGAAATTCAAATATGTCATTGAAGGTTCTAGTGCTTTGCCAAAATTAAAATTAATAAAAAAATAAACGCAGTGCTTTAGTTTGCGTGGATCTGATTCGTATGTTCATGGATCTCATCACATGAGATCACATTTTCCATAGATATATTGGGCCTTATATGCTTAGGTTTTCATCCAATTATCGGCGTCAATTTTTGCTTGGTTTAAAAATTTTACTTAAGCCTTATCTGTCTAATTTGACAGTTGAACCATTACGTTCAACGGTTTCCAGGGTTTCCCTTAAATGAAGGTGAAGCTGAGTACATGACTTACATAACAGTGAAATTGGACCGGTGCTGCAACTTTGGCCTTCCATTTCCTTAGCACGATAAGAGGATCGCAGACGGGAGAGGCCTTTGTTGGCCAGCGGGGACAGAGGCACCCCTAAGCGTGGCTGCCAAGCTGTATCGTATGTCACGGATTGGGATTGGCGTCAGGACACCATTCAGAAGGAGCCATTGCAGCATGACTCCCAGTCGGTTAGACAGACCAATTCATACAAACATAACCTGGGTGGACCGCGAAGTCTGAATTATGCCTTCAATTAGCAACCTTCCAATTCACGGCGTCCTGAAACCCAAATAGTGTCAGGTGCTACTGACATACCTAATACCCTAGTCTGCGTAATTCACATACACGAGCTGACTACCCAAACACAAGCGCCAGGATTTAACACAAAAGGAAGTGAGCGGCTATAATAAAACCTATCCCAGAGTGGCAGAGACCACGATAGGAACAAGTCACTAAAACCTCACTCTCAGACAACAAACTGGCCAGTCTACACATACACACTTGTGCCTGAGTGACATTGCTTTTTGGCAACCTTCTAAACCATGACGAAAAGCGTACCACGATATTTTCGGTCGCAGATCGCAATGTAGCAGAGGAGCAACATTGAAAATGTGCCAAGGTACATACCTGTCTCGTACGTGAAACGGGTCGTTTGCAATCCTGCGTTTTTTGGGTGTAAACGTGTGTGCGGTATTTGTTGGTGAGGAGCGTTGAGGGGGGACTAGTTCCGTGCAGCATCACACAGGCCGAATTTGGATTTGGTCACTTCATCTGTCTCGTATATGTGGCGAATGCGCTTGTGACCGCCTCTAGCTGATACCCAACTCTAACCTGTGCCTTCTCGAGCTGGTTCTTCCCAGCGGCCACACCCCGGACACTCACCATGACCATCGGCTAAACCAATTGAGGGTCTCCAGTGTTGTGTCTGTCTTCAAACCCGGTACGTCTGCTGCCTTCCCCTGCTATTCCCTCTCTCTTCTTCCTCCCTGTCCCCCCTCTCCCCTTCTACTTCTACTCCTTCCCCTCCTCTAGTCCTTCTTTCCTCTTCTCTCTTCTGCTTCCTTGTTATCTTTTCTTCTTACCGTCTCCCTCTCTCATCAACCTTCCCTCCTCCCCCACGGTCGAAAATGTCTGACGGTGAGGGTGACAGGCAATCACGTAGGCGGCATAGGCGAATCGGTCGTTCATTTACTAACCCAAATCTTGACCCACAGTGGAGTACATTAGCCACCTGGGATGGCTCAACAACCCTATTTAGGGACAGCACTGCTTTTCCTTTCGCGGTAGAGGCGGCTTGAAAAGGTGCTCTACACGAACAACGAATAGAACTCCAGCCCACCATCTCAGAAACCATCAAATAATTTCACAACTACACAACAGAAATGCAACCGAATTGACGAAAACTCGGCCTTGGAGAAGTCCGCGTAAATTCGGGAATTATATTTATGGTTTATAACACGGCAGCGTATGTGGATAAATGTGAGAATGAGCCGTCTATCAGTTTTTTCTGAACTCTTGTACAATTGCATAAAGTAGAAATGATTGTTACCAATGAATAATAATGCGGTGTGCTTTATTACGGTGTGTGGAGGCTCTACGTACACCAGCCTGTCCATCGTTGAAATAAAAAATAACTTCAGGTGGCATATGGAGAAGTTGATCACTGAAAATAAATGTCAGACTTAAAAATCAAACGCAAGCTTTAATATATTGTAAAAACTGCTCTTAAGAGTACATTTCCATTTTCGCCTTTTAGTTTTTACTTATGAGCTAGTTATACCAATAATATGTCGTACTTCAAATAACCTAAATTAATGTCATCCTTCTCTAAGACTGCTTAGCATGAAATTCTTCTGATGATTCAACTGGTTATCAGTGTGAGATTTCCCTCCCCAAATCTTTTCTTTTATGCGATTGTTGCTGAGAAAAATGACCACAACCCGAGTGTATCAAGGTTCACACAATATTAAGCTATTCACTATCAAGGAGCTAGGTTTAAGATACACTGTTTTGTCCTGTGTTTTGCTTTACTTCAGCAGGTACCCTCAGCGCCACGTCACCTTCAACCACCACCACCCCCATATATGCCGTCACCATCACCACCCGATATATGCCAAATAGGAGCCTCTGCGGTCTAAGGAGGCATACATGTTTAGCAGTGGGTAGTTTGATGGCAAACACGATAAGCGCACTTCACTTGTTCATTATCTATCCCACATTCATTCACCTACAGGGAAAAGGCAGCACGTTACCCAAGCTAAGTTTTCAGGCTGGTGAATACAGCGCATGCCTTATACATTGTTTACTAAACTTCAGTCTGTCATTGTATTTTCACTTACACACGATAACCTTTTTTTACGCAGATAACGTCTAAAACAGGCGAATCCAGCTGAAACGATATTTACAGCCAGCGATGTTGTCAAACCCACTTAATGTAAACTTAAGGGTGGTCGTGCAAGCGATCTTACTAAAAAGCAACCATCCTCACCACCAGAGAGGATACGATTGGACGATCTCAGACGATTGGATGCAGCATAAAAGCAGTAAGTCTGACAGCATCTGCCTATTGAACACACAGGGACACTGGTGCCTATTTTTTCCGTTACGTCTCGAAAGATATATTTTGTGGAGCATACAGCGTTAAGAAGTCATGTGGCCTCTGTTGTTTCCAGTTCTTCTTGTTTCTATCGCCTTTGCCGAGCACCCTCCAAGTAAACTGGTCAGCCGATATTTGAAACGACTCTTTTTTCAAGCGACAAATTCATTTACGCATGAAGTGAGAATGGACTCAACCTTTGACTTTATCATAAGGGTCCCTCTCTCCCCATCGGTAAGACAACCAGGGTTGACCACACCATTACAGTTAACAGACTACAACCCTTCTAATTGCTAATACCTCTGATTCTCACAGTTAAGCTCGACAGACTCGGGATTCGTAGAATGTCCCAGTGTAAGCGAATGTGGACCCCCCAACCTGAATGTGCAATTTTTACCACGTGAGTTTTTTGTATGATTAGCCGTAGTGTTACTCATTCATGCTTTATTTATCATAGCAGTTGGTTGAAGTCTATGTATTTGATGTTGTTCGTACAGCATATTCTGAAAAAGTGGGTCATTAAGTGACCGTGTTCAAATGTTTAATAAGGATTAATATTGCATTTAACATTGCCTTCGTTTAAATTGCACGATTATTCTTTTGCATTTTACTTCATGAAATGATTTTGACGACGTTAGGCCCAGCACTGTTGCCACATAGTTGTGATTATTGAGCTAATCAAATTAATTTCTGAATTGCTTGTGATCCAAATTCTTGCCTGTTTTATGCCTTTGCAGGAAGATCCAGCCTACAAATATATGGAGACCCCAAGGATGGAATCGCTAAGCTTACCATCATTCCAATGAATCATGAATCAGCAAACCAAATTATATTTATCGTGGGCACGGGCGGACAACCTCCACGTACCTTATTTAATTGCCATTTATTAGTCCTTACATCGTCAACTTTGACGCATATGTTCGCTAGAATTTCCTTAAAATTTGATTTTACATTTACGTTATATTATCTTTTAATGGCAGAACCGTTTTCTTCCTCATCAACGACCGTCATCTTTGCCAAACGTCATTATATGGAAACTCTCACGCTAGTGTTCAACGAACCTATAATGGTAATGCCGGTTTCATTACAGCTGTATTTCGAATTACAATCAAATTTGTTTCCTAGTGCACTGCTTTTCTAAAATGTGATGTATGCGTATGCTAAAACATTGATTATTTATAATGATTTGATAAGTAGTATACGTATACCCAACCTGCTTTTCATTTCTGAAGGAAATCATACTTGAAGGACAAATTAAACGGAATGAGGAAGGGATCCGAACTGATAATGCGGAAGTGTTTATACCATACGGTAAGTCAGACTATAACTATGATGAACTTAAAAAAGCACAGATGATACTATACTAATTCTTCAACATTTGACTTTTTCAGAGAGAGTTGAAGCTCTGATGCGAATCACTGGTAGGATCGATGCGACAACTCTGTCATTCTCTTTAAAAGACTCAAATGAAGTTGAAACCACCCACTTCATCCAGCCAATCGGCTCCATGCAAAACACGTACAATCCGATAGCATACATCAGTTTTCAAAAGAAGATTTTTTGCGTATGCTAGGACTCACTGTACACTGCACAATTCATGTGCCCCTTTCTTACTATGTCGATTTTCAGAAGTTAATATGCAGTCATCCATTTAATAGATAATTTAATACAGTTAAATGATTTTTAAATTATCTTCCTTATTCACTTTGTCGTCGAAATAATAACTTGACACATATTTACGGTACTCAATACCGTCAAAGACCAGGAAATCTGAAATGACCGTTTCTTACTTAGTTGCCGATTTCAGCCAGCTATATCCAATTCTAGGTTGTGCATCACTGGATAGTTTCCTGCACATCTTCATTGCGTGTCCACAGATTTAAGGCTTGAAATGTCACTTAAGATGTCACTTAAGAGGGAGTTTAAAACTTTCCTTCCCTCTTATTTCCCTTTGAACATGAACATATGTCGTAATTGAAAGCAGTTGAGGAGATAATAAAGGGCTGTGACCTTAGTTAACATAAACTGGCGGACTGGCAAATAGGTCCAGTGCACGATCGGTGAGCGCCCGTGGGTACAGCGTTGGAATTCTGCTAAACAGGTCGCCAATTCGAGCTTTGGGCACCGTCACACGTGGTTTTGGGTATGGCTGGATGATAACGGCTTATAAGCCATAAATGACTATTCCAGAATCCCTTGTCGTTGCCAAAAATATCATTCTGCTTATGTTACTAGTAGCTCTGTTTTAACTTGTGGCGCTATAGAGTGAGCCCCACAGTACATTAGGACGAGTGAGTCCTTTAAACCGATCGATGAGCACCCAACTACCATTGTTCATATTCCCGATCGAAAGGGGAAAGACAATGATATCGTAGCGCTTATTATGCACCATAGAAATACGTTTAAATACGTTCGCCAACCTTCATCAGATTGCCCGCCAGTTGGATTTGGAGCAGAAGAGAAATGCTGACATTTTCTGCAAGCCTACTTTGCCAAATTTGGAAACATTTGCGCTTGCGTCATTCGAAAACACAGTAAGTGAAATAAGCAAGACAGCGATCTTGCAGTGCAGCAGATGGAACGCTGGACTTCTGCCCGACCGGTCACGAGTTCAAGACGCGGGCGTAACAGCGGGTGGGGTTATGTATGCCTGGCTGATGATGGCTAATGAGCCAGAAATAGCCATTCAATATTCCCTTGTCTTAGCCGAAAATATTATTTTGCTCATATCTTTTGCCATGCTGCGGCAAGTACTGGGGCTAAAGAGAAAGCCCCTTGGCACAACAGGACGAGTGAGTCCTGTAAGTGATCGGTGAGCGCCCAACTACCATTTTTATATTTCCAATCGAAACCAGCAAGACAACGAGCTCGTAGCGCGGTTGGTAGAGAGTTGGACTTAAGCTCAACAGGTTGTCAGATTAAGCCTGGAGCGCCACAGAACCTAGGGTTGGGTCTGTCTGACTGACGACTGCTTATTTTCCAGAAATGGCTATTCCATTCTCCCTTGTCTTTGTCGATAATTTTATTCTGCTTATTTCACTAGCTACTCTGCAGCAGCTTGTAGGGCTATAAAACGAAACTCAAGGCACAACTGAAATAGTGAGTCCTGTAACTAATCAGAGAGCGCCCAACCACCATTGTTGATATTCCCGATCAAAACCGGAAGTACAACGAGCTCGCAGCACAGTGCGTAGAACGTTTAATTCTACAAAAAAGAACGAGAGTTCGAGTCTCGGGTGCCACAGCACCTTGTTTCGTGGATGGCTGGCTGACGACTGCTAATGTTTAAGAATTGGCCATTCCATTCTCTATTGTATTTGTCAATAAAATCATTCTGCTTAAATCGCTAGCCACATTGCAACAGCTTGTGGGACCAATTAGTGAGCTCCAAGGCACAACAGGACTAGTAAGTCCTATTACCGATCGGTGACCGCCCACCTACAAATGTTAATATTCTCGATCGATGGGTGCAAGACAACGATCTCGTAGTGCGGTTGGTAGATCGTTGGACTTTTATCCAACAGGAGGCGCTTTCGAGCCTCGGGCTGCCATCACCACCGCCTCCGTCATTGCCTGCGCCCCCATCATTCGAGAAAATAAAAACGACTCGTCTGCCACCTCACCCAGAAACACCACCTCAAAGACCATCGATGCGGACGCGGTTACAGTCTTTGCCCACTGCCATCACGATTTCACTGCACGCATCGGTCTTGTCGGTCCGATGAAAATCTGCGGTTCGAAGCTCACACTGCTATCGTCACAAAAACCTGCTGCACACATGACCACACCCGAAATCACACAACGCAAGTTTGCAAGCGGTCCATTTTACGTAAGAAACAGGTAGGGAATTGGGCGCGTTATCAATGTGGTTCTTCTAGTGCATGTCGACCCCACACTGGTTATATTGTGGTGCGTATTCATCGTGGCTTAAATGTTTGGTAACTGGCAATTTCAATCAGTCATAAGTGGGTATAAGTAGAGTGGCCGGATGGTTTTCTGGTAGTGAGGTTGCAGTGGCCTGTTCTTAAAATAATCTCCACCACTCTGGCAAAGGTTTGATAAGAGCCTCTCACGCTCTTTCGTGTGAAATTCTGGCACTTGTGTTAAGGCGGCCTTTTCGTGTTCTTGATCCGAGCAGACGAGGCTTTTATGCATGTCAGTAGAACCTGAGACGCCGTGGCTTCAAAGGTTGCCAACTGAAAGAATACTTCGGACCACGCACTCCAATCAGGCTATGTTTGTACGAATTGTCTGTCTGGCGGACTGGGAGTTGTGCTGCAATGTATCCATCTCAATGGTGCATTCACACCAATCCCAATCCGTGGCATACGAAGTAGGTGTGCAGTTACGCCTATGAGTGCCTCTCTCCCCACCGGCCACTGATGGCCTCTCCCACCTTCGATAATCTTATCGTGGGCAAGACACCATTAGCAATTTGGGTAAGGGCAGTGAACGCCAAAGTTGCAGCCCAGGCCACAATTCCACTTTTATGTATTTCATGCGCAGGTCACCAACTAAGCTTCACCTTGCTTTCGGACAAGCGATGGAAACCGTCGAACGTGAAGGTCCGAGTATCACATTAGCCCAAAAACGAAGGTTAACTTTAACACCAAACCAAAATTTACGCCGCCTTAATGGATGAAAACGTAAGCAATTAGGCCACATAAATCAACCGAAAACTTGAATTTATGCAATTATATCCATACAAATACAAATGAGAAATTATCAATTTGAAGCATCGCGTTTATTTTTATATGTCCTTTAATTTTGTCGAAGCATTGAGGAATACATCAATTATTGCACAATTGCATTTAACTGGGCAGAGTTAAACTCTTAAGGAGCGTTGTATTTACAAAAGTCAATCTGCTGACGAAAGACGTGTAATTGGATGGCGGCTACAGGTTATATGTAATGTGTCTGACTGAAAGCGCAGTCACAGAAGAATAGAATTATGTGCTTTAACATAATTTGTTTGATAATGCTTCTGCACTGTGGATTTGCCTGCCATAATTTTCTTAGTAAGTTCTTGCTTTTACCAAATTTGTCCCACAATAAATATTATAAAAGACACGCTGAGATATTATCGTCTTTTTTGGAATTCTGAAGCATTTTTGCAAAAACTTCCGCTAGGAGTATTGTCTGGGCTTGCTAGTTAATGAAATTTCAACACAAATTCCGTGAGACCTTGTCGAGTAATAAAATCTTGATAGGCTTTCAAAATAAAATATGTTGAAGCTGAATCTGGAGATATTAAAATCCTGACAGGATCCCGGCTAGAAAACGTGTTATAGATAATAATTGATAAAGAACATAAAGACAGGAATTTGCATATGAAATCCTTGCTATTGATTACAATAAAACTTTGCATCGAAGGCTACGTGGTAACCTTATATAAGCCAGTCGCGTTTTACGGGGTTAGTATTGTGGCCTTGCATCTGGTGACATCCTTTAGCTGGCCAATACCACTTCTTTGAGAGGACATTCCATTAAACTACGTTTGAAAAGTGCAAGACTAGATGCAATTCGTTTTTTCTTCTCCAACAGAGTGGTTAAGGCCTTGAATGCTCTGCAGCCGACATAATCGTGTCCCCATCCGTTGATACTTTTAAGCGGAAGTTTGAACAGTACAGCCATATGTAACACCACAACATCCGAACATAACACATTTCCTGAAACATACTCCCATCCACAATTTCCGCGTCATATAACATACTACTGGGTTCGTCTGTCAAACAGCCACTGACACATCTATTGCTATAAGCTGTTTGCGTAGACCTATATAGTAGCATGTTGGTGCCCAGTAGATGAGCTGAAAGGCTTCTTTGGCCTCCACGTGGTAGTGCGTACCGCTGCAAGCATTAAAATTAAAATCTATCGCCTTGTTCCCTCGTACCTAGCCTTGCAGGAGTTTGTTCGTGTTCCTTTTCTATAGCCCCCTCCTCTTTCTGGCACGATTTCTTTCTCCATAGGAGCAGTTGAATGAGCAGACAATAAATTAGTTTTGTTAACACCGAAGTGATGTGCCCACGTATATGTATTTAACGTATTCAACGTAAATCCATTTATGAAATTCCATCGTAATCCCTCATTAACACTGGTTTCGGCCCCGTAGCTCCGGTGTTTTCAAGCAGCCTGTTTGACTTAAGAGGCAGGTATGAACCTGGGCTCATTATCCATGTGGCTACTCTGCTGAATCGTGATCCGAGACTGCGATTATCGTTGTGCGCTGTTCTTCTTGGCTTAGAAGGTAACCAACTTGCAATTGCCCTCCGTCTCCACTGTGTATGTGTATAGTGACCGGCTGGTGTGAAAGTGAGGTTTCAGCGGCTTGTTCTTAAAACGATCTCTCCCACTCTGGTATTGTTTGATGAGTACCACTCAATATCTATTGTGTGAAGTCCTGGGGCTTGTTTTTGGGAGGCCAGTCCGTGAACGTGATCCACATAGACGAGGGTATTAGGTATGTCCATAGCCAATTTCAATCCGTGGCAAACGAGACAGGTGTGTAGCCACGCTTAGGAAACCCTCTCTCTCTCTTCTTGCCACCGAAGGCCTCTCCCGCCCACGATCCCTCTTTTCGTGGGCGCGACAGAATTTTTAGTTTGGATAAGGGTAATGAACGCCATAGTTGCAGCACAGACCCAATTTCACGCGCCGGTAAAGGATTTAGCTTTACCTTGCTTTGAGGCAAACGCTGGAAGTCGTTGAACGTGACGATCCAACTATCACATAAGACCGCTAAAATTAAAGTCAACTGTTAAAACCAAGCCAAACTTAACTTTGCATTAGTGGATGAAATCGAAGTAAATTAGGCGTTATAAATCCACCAAAAACTTGAATTAATGTATTAATATAATACGAATTTGATCCTCGTTAACTAAAAAAAACACGTTTATTTTTATGAACTTTATTTTTGGTGAAGCACTGAGGAATACGTCAGTTTACGCACTAGGGCATTTTTACACAGCGCAAAAAAGTTGCAGCGCAGGCGCCAATTCTACTTTTATGTAATTCATGCACAGGTCACCAACTTAGCTTCACCTTGCTTTCGGACAAGAGATGTAAACCGTCAAACGTGACGGTCTGAGTATCACATTAGCCCGATAAAACGAAGGTTTACTTAAACACCAAACCAAAATTTACGCCACCTTAATGGATGAAAATGTAAGCATTTAGGCCACATAAATCAACCGAAAACTTGAATTCATGCAATTATATCCATAAAAATACGATTTAGAAATTAGCAATTTGAAGCATCGCGTTTATTTTTATATGTCCTTTAATTTTGGCGAAGCATTGAATAATACATCAATTATTGCAAAATTGCATTTTAACTGGGCAGAGTTCAACTCTTAAGCAGTGTTTTATTTACAAAAGCCAATGTGCTTACGAAAAACGTGTAATTGGATGGCGGCTACAGGTTATATGGAATGTGTCTGACTGAAAGTGCAGTCACAGAAAAATAGAATTATGTGCTTTAACATAATTTGTTTGTTAATGCTTCTGCACTGTGGATTTGCCTGCCATAATTGTCTTAGTAAGTTCTTGCTTTCACCAGATTTGGCCCTCAATTAATATTATAAAAGACACGCTGAGATATTATCGTCTTTTTTTGGAATTCTGAAGCATTTTTGCAAAAACTTCCGCTAGGAGTATTGTCTGGGCTTGCTAGTTAATGAAATTTCAACACAAATTCCGTGAGACCTTGTCGAGTAATAAAATCTTGATAGGCTTTCAAAATAAAATATGTTGAAGCTGAATCTGGAGATATTAAAATCCTGACAGGATCCCGGCTAGAAAACGTGTTATAGATAATAATTGATAAAGAACATAAAGACAGGAATTTGCATATGAAATCCTTGCTATTGATTACAATAAAACTTTGCATCGAAGGCTACGTGGTAACCTTATATAAGCCAGTCGCGTTTTACGGGGTTAGTATTGTGGCCTTGCATCTGGTGACATCCTTTAGCTGGCCAATACCACTTCTTTGAGAGGACATTCCATTAAACTACGTTTGAAAAGTGCAAGACTAGATGCAATTCGTTTTTTCTTCTCCAACAGAGTGGTTAAGGCCTTGAATGCTCTGCAGCCGACATAATCGTGTCCCCATCCGTTGATACTTTTAAGCGGAAGTTTGAACAGTACAGCCATATGTAACACCACAACATCCGAACATAACACATTTCCTGAAACATACTCCCATCCACAATTTCCGCGTCATATAACATACTACTGGGTTCGTCTGTCAAACAGCCACTGACACATCTATTGCTATAAGCTGTTTGCGTAGACCTATATAGTAGCATGTTGGTGCCCAGTAGATGAGCTGAAAGGCTTCTTTGGCCTCCACGTGGTAGTGCGTACCGCTGCAAGCATTAAAATTAAAATCTATCGCCTTGTTCCCTCGTACCTAGCCTTGCAGGAGTTTGTTCGTGTTCCTTTTCTATAGGCCCCTCCTCTTTCTGGCACGATTTCTTTCTCCATAGGAGCAGTTGAATGAGCAGACAATAAATTAGTTTTGTTAACACCGAAGTGATGTGCCCACGTATATGTATTTAACGTATTCAACGTAAATCCATTTATGAAATTCCATCGTAATCCCTCATTAACACTGGTTTCGGCCCCGTAGCTCCGGTGTTTTCAAGCAGCCTGTTTGACTTAAGAGGCAGGTATGAACCTGGGCTCATTATCCATGTGGCTACTCTGCTGAATCGTGATCCGAGACTGCGATTATCGTTGTGCGCTGTTCTTCTTGGCTTAGAAGGTAACCAACTTGCAATTGCCCTCCGTCTCCACTGTGTATGTGTATAGTGACCGGCTGGTGTGAAAGTGAGGTTTCAGCGGCTTGTTCTTAAAACGATCTCTCCCACTCTGGTATTGTTTGATGAGTACCACTCAATATCTATTGTGTGAAGTCCTGGGGCTTGTTTTTGGGAGGCCAGTCCGTGAACGTGATCCACATAGACGAGGGTATTAGGTATGTCCATAGCCAATTTCAATCCGTGGCAAACGAGACAGGTGTGCAGCCACGCTTAGGAACACCTCTCTCTCTACTTGCCACCGAAGGCCTCTCCTGCCCACGATCCCTCTTTTCGTGGGCACGACAGAATTTTTTAGTTTGGATAAGGGTAATGAACGCCATAGTTGCAGCACAGACCCAATTTCACGCGCCGGTAAACGATTTAGCTTCACCTTGCTTTGAGGCAAACGCTGGAAGTCGTCGAACGTGACGATCCAACTATCACATAAGACCGCTAAAATTAAAGT
The DNA here is from genome assembly GCA_017591395.1 of Schistocephalus solidus. Lineage (NCBI taxonomy): Eukaryota > Metazoa > Platyhelminthes > Cestoda > Diphyllobothriidea > Diphyllobothriidae > Schistocephalus > Schistocephalus solidus. The sequence continues at coordinate 24,206 of WEDG01000480.1, forward strand.
CAACTGTTAAAACCAAGCCAAACTTTACTTTGCATTAGTGGATGAAATCTAAGTAAATTAGGCGTTATAAATCCACCAAAAACTTGAATTAATGTATTAATATAATACGAATTTGATCCTCGTTAACTAAAAACACGTTTATTTTATGAACTTTATTTTTGGTGAAGCACTGAGAATACGTCAGTTTACGCACTAGGGCATTTTTACACAGCGCAAAAAAGTTGCAGCGCAGGCGCCAATTCTACTTTTATGTAATTCATGCACAGGTCACCAACTTAGCTTCACCTTGCTTTCGGACAAGAGATGTAAACCGTCAAACGTGACGGTCTGAGTATCACATTAGCCCGATAAAACGAAGGTTTACTTAAACACCAAACCAAAATTTACGCCACCTTAATGGATGAAAACGTAAGCATTTAGGCCACATAAATCAACCGAAAACTTGAATTCATGCAATTATATCCATAAAAATACGATTTAGAAATTAGCAATTTGAAGCATCGCGTTTATTTTTATATGTCCTTTAATTTTGGCGAAGCATTGAATAATACATCAATTATTGCAAAATTGCATTTTAACTGGGCAGAGTTCAACTCTTAAGCAGTGTTTTATTTACAAAAGCCAATGTGCTTACGAAAAACGTGTAATTGGATGGCGGCTACAGGTTATATGGAATGTGTCTGACTGAAAGTGCAGTCACAGAAAAATAGAATTATGTGCTTTAACATAATTTGTTTGTTAATGCTTCTGCACTGTGGATTTGCCTGCCATAATTGTCTTAGTAAGTTCTTGCTTTCACCAGATTTGGCCCTCAATTAATATTATAAAAGACACGCTGAGATATTATCGTCTTTTTTGGAATTCTGAAGAATTTTTGCAAAGAATTCCACTTTTCAATTTGTTCAAACTCTTTGCGGGAAAATTATATATTTTTTTATCTTGAAAATCATAGCATATAATGAAAAATATACTTTTATAGAGTACAACAATATGCCATCCGATATTAAACAGTGTACACCTTAAAGCTGCTATTTCACGCTGACATAGAGATTATGCAACAAAAGCAAACAATTTTAAATAGATAATAAGATGAAACGTGATCGCAGGTTTCCATACGTACTGTGTACCCGATGTATGCAGTTAGCTTTAGATCATCTGTGTTATTTCGTTTGTCAATTGGTGCCTTATATGTTTAAATAAATTCAATATCAGCGTATTTTTATGATTGCATGTGTTATTACACAGCAGACCTAAGCAACAATGTTCAAATATATTGAGCTATTTTGTTGGAAATGTATGAGGTAATATGCCAAATAACTATAAAATTGTCAACTGATTTGTTATACGGGACGATTTTACAGCAACCATTTACACCAGGAGCTGCAAATTACATTTTTTTTAATCGCTAATGCATAAAACTCCTTTTCTTATTTGTTGCTACCTGGCATGATATTATTCTGTGTCAGTTTTAATCGTACGCAATTATGTACGAAGACTTAACCTGTAAAAAAAATGACGTAAGCAATGCCCTTATTATTTTTGGTTTACAGATGATGTAAAATGCCCAAAACTTGGGAATTTAAATGTAATGAGTCAATTTGTGGAAAAAAGCTTTTTACAAAAGTGTTTCCAATTCATACTACGAAAGCCATAAACCTAACTTATTGTTTTTACTTTCGGATGGGAATTGTGGAGGCACCAGTTTTCCTAAATTGCACAATAGCACGCAAATGACCTTCGCATTTATGGTTTACAGATGATGATCACTGCCCAAAAGGTGGGGACTCCATAAGAAGGAGAAGATTTGTGGAAAAAAGCTTGGAAAAATTGTGTCCAATTCAGACTTTGCAAAAAATAAACCTAACTCACTGGATTAACTTTCGGATGGAAAGTCTGGAGTCACTAGTTCTTACAAATTGTGTAGAAGCGCGTATTTTTCGGGAAGCATATTTATTAGAAATTCAATGTCCGGTTGAGTTTCCGCGACTTTTGATCCAGTTCAAAAAAGAGGTAAAACCAGCTTTTTAAAAATTGATAAATGAACAAAATTAAATGTTCTTATAGTTGTGCACATGCTGATATTTATTATTTATTTTTGGCCACTTAAAACATTCGTCGTTAATTCTTTTTAATTCATGTCTTATTGTGTTATTTTGGCTGCTTTAACGAAGTTTGTTTTCTTAATTTGAAAAGAGTAAAACAGGCATGAACTCCCGCAGGTTTCAAGTTTCTTCCATTGACACCGTGGAATTTGCATTAACACACGTGCCAGCAAAAGCGACTGTCAGCTATCTGTGGGACATTTCACAGCCCAGTAGTTTTCGGTTGAAAGAACTACGCTTCCCCAACCTCAGTCAGATTGCATTTCGCCAGTTGGAATCGAAGCAGAAGAGAGCTGCTTACATTTATTGGAAACCTATTTTGCAAAAATTGGAGTACTTTGCACTCGCAGCATTCTACAACGCAGCTACCATTTCCTGTATCTACTTATAATTGCAGATACAGTTATCACCGGTGGTGGTTTTTATGCTCACATATCGTTAAAGGGACTTACTTGTCCTAATGTCCTTATTTTCTGCTTGCTTAACATGTGTTTCCGTTCAATGGCTCGCAATTTGCTCTTTTTCTATATAGGTGAAAATATAATTATAACTTATTTCGTAAATTGTACACCAAACAAATCCGTTTTTATACGTTCATTTAATTTTGCTTTTCAAGGGAAGGAGTATACACTAGGCTTGCTACTTAATTAAATGTTAACCAAATTTCTGATACACATTTCGAGTTATAAAAAACACTTGATATGGTTGAAATATTATATAATTGATAATATACTCTGGAGATATTGAAATAATCTTAGAATACCGGCTGTGGAACGTGTAGAAGACAATTACAGATAAAGACCATACAGAAAAGAACTCGCGTATGACATCATTGCCGTTGATTTAAATAAAATATTGAATCAAAGAATTTGTCTACCTCTTTATCAAAACAAAATTAGAATGCGACAGTAAGACTGGTTAATATGCGGTAGTTTTCTGTTTGGATAGGTGTCCGTGTGTTTGTTTTTCTTGGAAGTTGCAATCAAGCACGTGTTTTATGCAATTTATAAATATTCCTCCAAATTTTTTACAAAAAGCGATATCCTACAGGACAATACTACCGAAATTCAGTATCATTTATCGATTTGTTGGAACACTAACAAGACGTTCAGGCAATTTACCTTTATTCAAAGTCAGAGTATGACCTCCTGTTCATGGCGTTACGCACAGGATTTCGTTTCGCACATGGGACCGTATCAGCGGCCAAAGGCGGCGTATCCTGAATAAGAAGTTTCTGGGATTTTTCACCATAAATGCACAACCACTTGCATTAAACCTGTTATTTTACTGGAAGCATGCACAACAATACATACGGAAATGGTGAAAAAATCTCTAACTAGTTCCAAAATACAACTCATGCATACAGTTAAAGGCGTAGCAACTAAGACAAGGGAGACCAAAATGCCCATTTCTTGCTTATGAACAGTCATGACGCAGTCGCACCCAAACGCAAGCGTTGAGCGCTATTGCTACCACGACTGACCTTTTAAGAACCATCAGTCATCAGCCTGTATTTTTCTTCGAAATAGCTAATGAGGGCAAAGTGGGTGTTAGTGAGAATGCATATGTTCCACCAACCCACGCCTGCCCGACTTTAGGCAATTGGCCGCCAATCGGCGAAGTCGGAGATCTAGTCGGATTTAAGGTACTAACAGCTTGTAACAGTTGATGTCCATGCTCTACCGCATGCGTGCATGCAATCCCATAGATTCGATACCAACGTGAAGCCTGTCAAAGACGTTTGGCCTGCTAAACACGCATCGTATGTGAAGCACACACTGACGGCTTACAGTTTGCTAATGAGTAATCGTTATTTGGTGGAGCAAGACAGGCGAAAATGCAGACAAAAGCTTCGTTGCTAAGACTTGGCAACCCGTATGTCAAAATATTTTTAAATATTCAGATAGAAATACGCACAAATCCTTTGGCACCCTTTTGCTCAAAGCTGAAATCTTGTGCATGTGGTTCACCAGGCTTTATCAAACACAAACGTGGTAAAACATAGCCTCTTCTATGAATTTTTTTTGACATCTCGATCTAAAACGAATAAATGTTGTGACTAAATTGCATTGCTCTTAAGATTTTAAAGGGCACGTAAATGAAAACATGAAGAATTATCTAAAATTAAGCATTTCCGATAAAAGTGTGGAAGGTTTCAGCATAACCTTTTGGATAAGAACTTAATTTAGAAAACATTGAGTTTAATTTCAAAGTTTTCGTTTATATCTTCTAAGTTTCCTGATTGGTTTTCGAGAAGTACTTTAACCCAGGAATGGTATCTTGCTCAAAAGCAAGTGAAAATGTTACTATCGCAACGCAATAATAATAGTACTTTTTAGGTATTACACACAAAATTGGTGCTTTCTGCGACTGTGAGAAAAAAATCTATGGGAAGTAAAATTCCAAAAGTAAATCTATGGAACGCAGATGTTTTATGCTCATAAGAATTCCTACTGCCAAGGACAAATTATAAATATCTGACTCCTTTGTTTTGATATGGCGTCTATTTGAGTAAAAACGATTTCGAAATGTCAGGTGTAAGCGTTTTCTGGTTACATATTGTGTTCCATTTTCTATGTAGGAATGACCAAAATGCTTCAATTAACCAAAAATGGACAAGTGAATTAAAACATGGGAAGGAGAAGATTTTAACAAATCTCACGTAAAATTTGTTTTTTTCTAAAATTTTAGCAGAATATCGGGCGAAAACAAAAGACGAAAAATGGAAAAATGGTTTTGAAAATCTGTGAGCGTAATACGTGGGCAAAATATTTGGGAATTATGATGCGTTTCTGCGCTAAACAAATTGTTTTCATTTGTTGCATTTCCTGGATGGTTTAAAAGGTATTCTACCCATTATCATCTTATAAATTTTAGGAGTGGGATCAGGAACATATTTTGATAAGCCAGCGATAATGCATTACTTATTCGTTTGAAATTCTTCGAAAATGTATGACTTGCATGGGATAAAAACGGCAACGGCTGTCTTTTAAAAGGGCCTGATAGCTACTTGGAAATGTTACACAGGGGCAGATTTCAATAGAACCAGGAACAATGTATTTGGGCGAAATGTGAGGTGTAACCCTTAGTGCCCGAGATAGGGATTTGTGTTGGATAAAAGAAGCTGAAGAACGCAATTCGAAATGTAATTCCTACTGCATCGAATTTGGCATAAGTGATTTGTTTAAATATGTACACTTGAAATCAAAGGAAAGGCGAAATGAAATTTCCTAGACTAATTCGATGCAAAAGGCATGCTTGACATAAATTAGTGATGCAATATTTCGAAGTGATTACGCCTTAATAATTCAAATTGAGATAATGTTTGGTCAATGCTTTCCTTTATCTTTCCCCAGCCCAAAGTAAGATAGAAAACAACTTGCATCGTTTAATAATAAAAAAGTCTACAAGGTTTTCCTCAGTGTTGAATAAGTGCTATAAATTGTATGTATGACATGTCGAAATATTCGAAACCTGGCCTGTATTTCGTAGAAGCTATTTTCATGTTTGATCTTTGATGTCGCGAGTTATGGGCAAGGATAGTTTAATGAACGTATGGTTCACGCATGTGGGACGGATTCATAAGGTCCACATTTAATTTTATTTAAACTGTGGCCGTTTGCAAACCTATTTTTGAGCAATTGTGCATTCATGGGGACAAATCAATGAAACATGCGTTGATTAATGCTTAACAATCGTAAATAGGACTTACTCGTTCCGCTCTATCTAGGAGCTCACTCCTGAGCCCTGCCAGCAGTCACACAGATGCTAGTAGCAAAATAGGCAAAAGCATAATGCCAACAATGAAAAATGAGGCAGGAATGGCCATTTCTGGCAAATTAGTTCGACGATCGAACACGTAAGCGATAAATTACGAAAGGTTTAATAATATGCTTACTCTATGAATAGCATGCTACTAAGATACTTTGCTGAATGAATATTTGCGGACATGAGATTTTTTCAAGGTTATTTTAATGTTAAAAGTTCGAATTATATGGGTGTTTTGGCTTCTCTAAACAAAGGTGATACATTCCAATCTACAAATTAAAGAACTAATATTTCGGAACGCATTTGAGCGTTTTTGTCAAATTTGTTTACTTTATTGCCCCGTCTTAAGAGTTCAAATGCACAACAGAGTATTTATATATATACAAAAAGTCTCTCTAACAAGGCCTACGTAACATAAAGTTTATCGTTATTTTATTTGTTATCTTCATTTGTCATAGTCATATATGGGTTGAAAATTGTTTTCCCAGTTACCCTGCATCAGTGTGATAGAACTAATGTGGTTGCATTTGTCTAATTAGATGGCCAGCCACGGTGCTGCTGCTTACAGGGCTTGCCTGTCTTACGAAGAGACGAGGGTTTCTCTATACTCATAGCTGTCGTGACATATTAGCTATGATCCTGGAATGACGCCATGTTTGTCACTTACTAGGTAGTCGTTTCTTAAGGCCGCATGCACTTTGGGCATATTTGTGGCCGTTTGCAATCACGTGTCCTCCGAGCAGTTGAGCAGGGTTGAGGACCTCTCGACTAAGGGTCTAGACGATAGTTGTGACACCGTGTGAGGGCGAGCTCCACTTCCTCCTTACTACGTGGCAACGTTATTGTTTTCTCAAACACGCCAAGCAATTTAGTCGGAATGTTTCGGAGCAATCATCGCGAATGCACATTCGCCTGCTGCAGAAGCTTGAATCCTTAAGCAGGAAACCCGACTTTCAATGCACTGAACTTGTGATACCACTTCTTCGTTCGGAAATGCTATAATCCCTTGGGTAGCATTTCTAACTCTCCCGATTAGCAACATTTAAGAAACCACTAAAAAAATAATCCGTCAGGAGTCCTTTTCGACTGTTCGAATGATACCTACTGACGTTGCTTATAAACTGGCCTTAAATGGAAATATTCTTATTAACTGTTTGCTGTTATTTCCAATAGGTAAGGTACCGAACGCAATTGTCGAAACGGGTTGCAGTCTGCATAACATTATGGAAAAGATGCCTGGGAAGGCGCCCGTTCGAGAATTTACTTCACCAGAGTGTAAATGGTTTCATATTAATGTGGGCTTATGCCCATCGATGTTGGTACGATATAGTGACTTCAAAAAATTATTCGGTTTGATTTCACTTCTATCCACAATATTTAGCAAAAAAACAGTCAGATTAAAAATTATGGATCAAAGGGGGCAGACGTTTTCGTAAGCATTTATAAAATGAACCTAACGTTGTTTACCTCTGGCAAATTTGGGAAACACTGGCTTGTTGCCTGCTATTTGCCTTAAAGTTGACGAAGTTTTTCAGAGACAAAGTTTAGTTAAAATAAGATCTTACTTTTTCAGATAATTTGTATGGGAAATTGAAGCTCTTAGGAGAGAATAGGACACACTTTATACCTTAATGGACATAACAGACAGAATACTCACCAATTAAATCCCGAAGGCTGTGTGATGTTGTTAAAGACAACATAGCATAATTGTTTCTGCACAAAACACAAACTGCGAAATTCGGTAAATAAAACAATTGAACTTGAGACAATCAAATAATCAGTCTTTTGCAAAGATCAACCACAAGAAAAACGATATAAGAATGAAGGCATTCGGCCGCGGATAACTGCAGTCCAATCCACCTTTGAGCATCATAGGTCATTATTACGATTTTCAAATGTTTCATATACTGTGGGAACCGGGCTGCAAAGCTCAACAGCCACTCAGCTGAAATATGGAACAGCCTGTGTGAGAGAAAGATGCTCTACGGTGGGACATCGTGAGGTTTAACAATGTAGTCAATCGTAAATCTGACCGTTGTGTGCCACGCGCTATCCTTTATGAACCTTAAAAATTTACCTTTTAAAAATTCATCAGTCTGAAAAAGGATTTTCGTTTGTCTCTTGGTCCAAAAATAGCAACAGTTTGACTTCACACTAAAACTGACGCCAGTGACAAACGGAAATCATTTTCAGACTGATGAATTTTGAAAGGTAAATTTTAAGGTTCGTAAAGGATAGCGCATGGCACACAACGGTCAGATTTACGATTGACTACATTGTAAAACCTCACGATGTCCCACCGTAGAGCATCTTTCTCTCACACAGGCTGTTCCATATTTCAGCTGAGTGGCTGGTGAGCTTTGCAGCCCGGTTCCCACCGTATATGAAACAGTTGAAAAACATAAAGTATGACCTATGATGCTCAAAGGTGGATTGGACTGCAGTTATCCGCGGCCGAATGCCTGCATGCTAATATCGTTTTTTCTTGTGGTTGATCTTTGCAAAAGACTGATTATTTGATTGTCTCAAGTTCAATTGTTTTATTTACCGAATTTCGCAGTTTGTGTTTTGTGCAGAACCCTTATGCTTTGTTGTCTTTAACAACATCACACAGCCTTCGGGATTTAATTGGTGAGTATTCTGGCTGTTATGTCCATTAAGGTATACAGTGTGTACTATTCTCTCCAAAGAGCTTCAATTTCCCACAATTATCTGAAAAAGTAAGATCTCATTTTAACTTAACTTTGTCTCTGAAAAACTTCGTCAACTTTAGAGGCAGATAGCAGGCAACAAGCCAGTGTTTCCCAATTTTGTCAGAGGTAAAACAAGGTTAGGTTCATTTTTATAAATGCTTACGAAAACGTCCGCCACCTTTGATCCAGAATTTTTAATCTGAATGTTTTTTGCTAAAATATTGTAAGATAGAAGTGAAATCAAACCGAATAATTGTTTGAAGTCACTATATCGTACCAACATCAATCCCATCGATGGGCATAAGCCCACATTAATATGAAACCATTTAAACTCTGGTGAAGTAAATACTCTAACGGCCGCCTTCCCAGGCATCTTTTTCATATTGTTATGCAGACTGCAACCCGTGTCGACAATCGCGTTCGGTAGCTTACCTATTGGAAATAACAGCAAACAGTAAAAAAGGATATTTCCATTTAAGGCCAGTTTATAAGCAACGTCAGTAGGTATCATTCGAACAGTCGAAAAGGACTCCTGGTGGATTATTTTTTAGTGGTTTCTTAAATGAAGGTAATCTAGAGAGTAAGAAATGCTACCCAAGGGATGATAGCATTTCCGAACGTAGGAGTGGTATCACAAGTTCAGTGCATTGAAAGTCGGGTTTCCTGCTTAAGGATTCAAGCTTCTGCAGCAGGCGAATGTGCATTCGCGATGATTGCTCCGAAACATTCCGACTAAATTGCATCGCGTGTTTGAGAAAACAATAACGTTGCCACGTAGTAAGGAGGAAGCGGAGCTCGCCCTCACACGGTGTCACAACTATCGTCTAGACCCTTAGTCGAGAGGTCCTCAACCCTGCACAACTGCTCGGAGGACACGTGATTGCAAACGGCCACAAATATGCCCGAAGTGCATGCGGCCTTCAGAAATGACTACCTAGTAAGTGACAAACATGGCGTCATTCCAGGATCATAGCTAATATGTCACGACAGCTATGACTATAGAGAAACCCTCGTCTCTTCGTAAGACAGGCAAGCCCTGTAAACAGCAGCACCGTGGCTGGCCATCTAATTAGACAAATGCAACCACATTAGTTCTATCACACTGATGCAGGGTAACTGGGAAAACAATTTTCAACCCATATATGACTATGACAAAGGAAGATAACAAATAAAATAACGATAAACTTTATGTTACGTACGCCTTGGTAGATAGACTTTTTGTATATATATGAATACTCTGTTGTGCATTTGAACTCTTAAGACGGGGCAATAAAGTAAACAAATTTCACAAAAACGCTCAAATGCGTTCCGAAATATTAGTTCTTTAATTTGTAGATTGAAATGTATCACCTTTGTTTAGAGAAGCCAAAACACCCATATAATTCGAACTTTTAACATTAAAATAACCTTGAAAAAATCTCATGTCCGCAAATATTCATCAGCAAAGTATCTTAGAAGCATGCTATTCATAGAGTAAGCATATTATTAAACCTTTCGTAATTTATCGCTTACGTGTTCGATCGTCGAACTAATTTGCCAGAAATGGCCATTCCTGCCTCATTTTTCATTGTTGGCATTATGCTTCTGCCTATTTTGCTACTAGCATCTGTGTGACTGCTGGCAGGGCTCAGGAGTGAGCTCCTAGATAGAGCGGAACGAGTAAGTTCCATTTACGATTGTTAAGCATTAATCAACGCATGTTTCATTGATTTGTCCCCATAAATGCACAATTGCTCAAAAATAGGTTTGCAAACGGCCACAGTTTAAATAAAATCGAATGTGGACCTTATGAATCCGTCCCACATGCGTGAACCATACGTTCATTAAACTATCCTGGCCCATAACTCCCGACATCAAAAGATCAAACATGAAAATAGCTTCTACGAAATGCAGGCCAGGTTTCGAATATTTCGACATGTCATACATAAAATTTATAGCATTTATTCAACACTGAGGAAAACCTTGTAGACTTTTTTATTATTAAACGATGCAAGTTGTTTTTCTATCTTACTTTGGGCTGGGGAAAGATAAAGGAAAGCATTGACCAAACATTATCTAAATTTGAATTATTAAGGCGTAATCACTTCGAAATATTGCATCACTAATTTATGTCAAGCATGCCTTTTGCATCGAATTAGTCTAGGAAATTTCATCTCGCCTTTCCTTTGATTTCAAGTGTACATATTTAAACAAATCACTTATGCCAAATTCGATGCAGTAGGAATTACATTTCGAATTGCGTTCTCCAGCTTCTTTTATCCAACACAAATCCCTATCTCGGGCACTAAGGGTTACACCTCACATTTCGCCCAAATACATTGTTCCTGGTTCTATTGAAATCTGCCCCTGTGTAACATTTCCAAGTAGCTATCATCGCCCGAAAGGTGCAGGCCCTTTTAAAAGACAGCCTTTGCCGTTTTTGTCCCATGCAAGTCATAACTTTTCGAAGAATTTCAAACGAATAAGTAATGCATTATCGCCGGCTTATCAAAATATGTTCTTGATCTCACTCCTAAAATTTATAAGATCATAATGGGTAGAATACCTGTTAAACCATCCAGGAAATGCAACAAATGAAAAAAATTTGGTCAGCGCAGAAACGCATCATAATTCTCAAATATTTTGCCCACGAATTACGCTCACAGATTTTAAAAACCATTTTTCCATTTTTCATCTTTTGTTTTCGCCCGATATTATGCTAAAATTTTTGAAAAAAACAAATTTAACGTGAGATTTGTAAAATTCTTCTCCTTCCCATTTTTTAATTCACTTGTCCATTTTTGGTTTATTGAAGCATTTTGGTCATTCCTACATAGAAAATGGAACACAATATGTAACCAGAAAACGCTTACACCTGACACTTCGAAATCGTATTTACTCGAATAGACGCCATTTCAAAACAAAGGAGTCAGATTTTTATAATTTGTCCTTGGCAGTAGCAATCCTTATGAGCATAAAACATCTGCGTTCCATAGATTAACTTTTGGAATTTTACTTCCCATAGATTTTTTTCTCACAGTCGCAGAAAGCACCAATTTTGTGTGTAATACGCAAAAAGTACTATTATTATTGCGTTGCGATAGTTACATGTTCACTTGCTTTTGAGGAATATACCATTCCCGGGTTGAAGTACTTTTCGAAAACCAATCATGAAACTTAGAAGATATAAACGAAAAACTTTGAAATTAAACTCAATGTTTTCTAAATTAAGTTCTTATCCAAAAGGTTATGGGAAACCTTCCACACTTTTATCGGAAATGCTTAATTTTAGATAATTCTTCATGTTTTTATTTACGTGCCCTTTAAAATCTTAAGAGCAATGCAATTTAGTCACAACATTTATTCGTTTTAGATCGAGATGTGAAAAAAATTCACAGAAGAGGCTATGTTTTACCACGTTTGTGTTTGAGAAAGCCTGGTGAACCACATGCACACGATTGCAGCTTTGAGCAAAAGGGTGCCAAAGGATTCGTGCGTATTCTTATCTGAATATTTAAAAATATTTTGACATACGGGTTGCCAAGTCTTAGCAACGAAGCTTTTGTCTGCATTTTCGCATGTCTTGCTCCACCAAATAACGATTACTCATTAGCAAACTGTAAGCCGTCACTGTGTGCTTCACATACGATGCGTGTTTAGCAGGCCAAACGTCTTTGACAGGCTTCAAGTTGGTATCGAATCTATGGGATTGCATGCACGCGTGCGGTAGAGCATGGACATCAACTGTTACAAGCTGTTTGTACCTTAAATCCGACTAGATCTCCCGACTTCGCCGATTGGCGGACAATTGCCTAAAGTCGGGCAGGCGTGGGTTGGCGGAACATCTGCATTCTCACTAACACCCACTTTGCCCTCATTAGCTATTTCGAAGAAAAATACAGGCTGATGACTGATGATTCTTAAAAGGTCAGTCGTGGTAGCAATAGCGCTCAACGCTTGCGTTTGGGTGCGACTGCGTCATGACTGTTCATAAGCAAGAAATGGGCATTTTGGTCTCCCTTGTCTTTGTTGCTACGCCTTTAACTGTATGCATGAGTTGTATTTTGAAACTAGTAAGAGATTTTTTCACCATTTTCATATGTATTGTTGTGCATGTCTCCAGTAAAATAACAGGTTAAATGCAAGTGGTGGTGCATTTGTGGCGAAAAATCCCAGAAACTTATTTTTCGGGATACGCCGCCTTTGGCCGGTGATACGGTCCCATGCGCAAAACGAAATCCTGTGCGTAACGGCATGAACAGGAGGTCATACTCTGACCTTGAATAAAGGTAAATTGCCTGAACGTTTGGTTATTGTTCAACCAAATCGATAAATGATACTGAATTTTGGTAGTATTGTCCGGTAGGATATCGCTTTTTGTAAACAAGGAATATTTATAAAAAGCATAAAACAGGTGCTTGATTGCAACTTCCAAGAGAAACAAACACACGGACACCTATCCAAACACATAACTACCGCATATTAACCAGTCTTATTGTCGCATTCTAATTTTGTTTCGATAAAGATGTAGACAAATGTTTTGATTCAAAATTCTATTTAAATCAACGGCAATGATGTCATATGCGAGTTCTTTTCTGTATGGTCTTTATCGGTAATTGTCTTCTACACGTACCACAGCCGGTATTCTAAGATTATTTAAATATCTCCAGAGTATGTTATCAATTATATAATATTGCAACCATATCAAGTGTTTTTATAACTCGAAATGTCTATCAGAAATTTGGTTAACATTTAATTAAGTACCAAGCCCAGCGTTTACTCCTTCCCTTGAAAAGCAAAATTAAATGAACGTAATAAAACGGATTTCAATGGTGGACAATTTACGAAATAAGTTATTATTATATTTTCACCTATATAGCCAAAGAGAAAATTGCGAGCCAATGGACGGAAACACATGTTTAGCAAGCAGAAAATGAGGACATTAGGACAAGTAAGTCCCTTAAACGATCTGTGAGCATACAAACCACCACCAGTGATAACTGTATCTGCAATTATTAGTAGATACAGGAAATGGTAGCTGCGTTGTAGAATGCTGCGAGTGCAAAGTACTCCAATTTTTGCAAAAAGGTTTCCAAAAATGTGAGCAGCTCTCTTCTGCTTCGATTCCAACTGGCGAAATGCAATCTGACTGAGGTTGGGGAAGCGTAGTTCTTTCAACCGAAAACTACTGGGCTGTGAAATGTCCCACAGATAGCTGACAGTCGCTTTTGCTGGCACGTGGGTTAATGCAAAGTCCACGGTGTCAATGGAAGAAACTTGAAACCTGCGGGAGTTCATGCCTGTATTCCTCTTTTCAAATAAAGAAAACAAACTTCGTTAAAGCGGCCAAAAAAAACACAATAAAACATGTATTTTTAAAGAATTAACGACAAATGTTTTAAGTAGCCAAAAATAAATAATAAATATCAGCATGTGCAGAACTCTAAGAATATTTAATTTTTGTTCATTTATTAATTTTTAAAAGCTTATTTTACCTCTTTTTTGAACTGGATGAAAAGTCGCGGAAACTCAACCGGACATTGAATTTCTAATAAATATGCTTCCCGAAAAATACGCGCTTCTACACAATCTGTAAGAACTAGTGAGTCCAGACTTTCCATCCGAAAGTTAATCCAGTGAGTTAGGTTTATTTTTGCCAAGTCTGAATTGGAAACAATTTTTCCAAGCTTTTTTCCACAAATCGTCTCCTTCTTATGGAGTCCCCACCTTTTGGGCAGTTATCATCATCTGTAAACCATAAATGCGAAGGTCATT
>WEDG01000482.1:0-81473 GCA_017591395.1 Schistocephalus solidus
AATAGTCTGATTGACGATCTAGCTATCATGACCGACTCCCGGTTGTATTCACGCGCCGCCCCATATCCCTGATAACATAAAAGTGTATATCTCACCGATAATAGGCTTGCCTTAGTGACTGACAAGCCTTCGGAAAGCTTTGACTGGCTTTTCATTTTCGAAAGCGTATACTGTTAATATCGATCAGTGATTTAAATTAAAAGCTGAACTTGTCGGCCATAGACTGATCGATTTTTCGCGTAGCCGTCTGGCATCTGCGTGGATGTTTTTCGCACCTTGACGGCCGCTGGTATTGGGCAACTCCACATCGGTCGAGGGTGCTTGTAAGCCTACTTCTTCTTCCGTTGGGTCCGGCGCGGGGCCGTGTTCGCTTATTTGCCTTAATTCTGGCGTAAACTATCTTGTCCTGGTCTTTATGCATATAATGCTGCATGCATGTATAGGCGGTTTGGAAGGTCTAGACGCCTGTTGATAGAGTTGGCATCTGAATACCATGCCTCAAGCATAAGTTGTCCTGTTTTTGAGATTCCTTGGCCTATGATGCTCGCTCCTTGAATGTCGAAAGTTTGACCAGTCTTTCCAATATGAGCTGCAAGCTGTAATTTTGGGTCTAGCCTCCGAGCCGCTAGCTTGTGCTGATGTAGTCGGGTTTGCAATTTTCGTACAGTTTCCCCGGTGTAGTTGCAGTCCAAATCGTTAGAACATATTTGGTAGACAACTGCTGAGGGTTCAATAGGGGGCCGTCTGTTCTTGGTTTGCATAAAATGGTGACGAATTTTTGCCTGAGGTCGATGGTCTTCGCCTATTCCAGCGGGTGGTAACAGTTGAGAGACTGCCAGGGAGACTCCTTTTATGTAGGGAATGGCCCCCCAGACTTCGGGTTGTTGTTCTTTTGGCCGTCATCTGTTCCCTCGGTGCTTGTTTTGGTTGATAAAAGAGCTTGTGAATCCATTAGCTCGGAAGAGGTCATGAAGATACTGTAGTTCAGCTCTTTTGTAAACTGACATGCTGCAATGTGTTTCAATTCTTTGGACATGAGTTCGGGCGCAACTAATTTTGCGAGACAGAGGGTGATTGCTATGGAAGTGTTATATTTGCTGAACTTGTCGGACGCCGATTGATCGATTTTCGCTGATTAGCTGTCTTGGCATCTGCGTGGATGTTTCACCGTATGCCTACTTCTTCTTCCGTTGGGTCCGGCGCGGGGCTGTGTTCGCTTATTTGCCGTAATTCTGGCGTAACCACCTTGTCCTGGTCTTTATGCATATAATGCTGCATGAATGTATAGGCGGTTGGAAGGGTCTATACGCCTGTCGTAGAGTTGCCATCTGAGATGCACCATGCCTCAAGCGCCGGATTGTCCTGTTTTTGAGATTCCTTGGCCTATGATGCTCGCTCCTTCAGTGTCCGAGGGTCTTTGGGCCAGTCTTTCCAATATGAGCTGCGAGCTGTAATTTTAGGTCTAGTCCTCCGAGGCGCTAGCGATGCGCTGATGTAGTCTGGTCTGCGAATTTTCGTACAGTTTTCCCGGTGTAGTTGCAGTCCAAGTCGTTAGAACATATTTGGTGAGACGACTGCTGAGGGGTTCAATAGAGCCATCTGTTCTTAGGTTGCATAAAATGAGTGACGATGCCTGAGTCGATGGTCGCCGCCTATTCCAGCCCGGGAGGCAGCAAGTTGAGGGAACTTCACCACGGAGACTCCTTTTATGGCAGGGAATGGCCCCAGACCTCAGGTTGTTGTTCTTTTGGCCATCATCTGTTTCCCTCGGTGCTTGTTTTGGCTGGTTGATAGAGCTTTACGTGTTTCCATTGGCTCGGAAGAGGTCATGGGAGATACTGTAAGATCAGCTCTTTTTGTAAACTGACAATGCTGCAATGTGTTTCAGTCCAACTTTGGACAAGAGTTCGGGCGCAACTACGTTCCAGCCCAGAGACCAGAGGGGTGATTGCTTTGGAAGTGTAATATTTGCTTGCGATGCTATACGTCTAATAGGTCATGGAGGCGGTTAACCACCTTCTCGCACCACTTAACGTTGGAGCCGCTCACAAACTAGTTACAACCAGTCGGCATCAATTAATGAGACCGAAGGACTAACTGCCATGTCAAGAAACATGTGTAGTAGTTTATCAAACATGATGCAGTTGCAGGCAAAGCAACTACATAGGAGAATTTGGAAGAATGCTCCAGACGCGAATCACCGTACACATGGCAGCAGTGTGGAGTATTTACGTCAATTCTCAACTCGCGGTTCATTTGGCGAGACCTGGTCCAACAGTCAAGTTCGAGGAGGCGGAAATTATCGCGAGAGGTGACAATTGCGTGAGCCGTGAGTTGTTTGAATCATGGTTTACAGGCGACAATTGATTAACCAGTGCAGTGACATTTAGAATCTATATTCATTGCTAAGACTCACATTGGCCAAACTAATTAGGCACTGGAGGAGCATGCAGGTGAAAATATTTTACAACGCCAATGGCGATATGCCGGGTGGCTGAGCAATCATCACGCTGCCCTCCAACATGGGTGATGAAAATTCCGCGGCTAACGACCCGCTTGCCAGCTATCAAGCAATTAACGCACGAGAGGGGTAGCATCCTCATTGAAAAGAGAGGGAGTCGTTACTTGTACAAGGTATGTATTAGCATAGCGACTGCAACTCCCTGTGTATTAATTTCCCGTATCTGAAGATGCGTTCACGTTGGAAACCGAAACGTCAGGTGAATAAATTGCTTGTACCAGTGATCGCATCTACTCCTTCTCAATTACTTCCTGGGACTTGGCGTTTCACTTTTATGGACAATGTTAGTTCTTGTAGTCTTTTGATAGAAACTTACTTGTTCTTCGAACTGCATGCTTGCAGAAAGGTTAGCTTTCAGTTTTAAAACTTAATGCTAGTTAAGTTCTTAAGACGGTGAAATAGCATACCTACCGCCGCTAAAACGGCCTACGGGCGTGTTGCCTTTGACTAAATGTTTTATAGTATTCAAAAGTTTAGACCACCGCGTAAGAGAATAAGATGCTCGCGGGAAATTTAAGCATGCTTTTTTTAGTGTTATTCTCACTAAATTACCTTCCCATGCAAAGAGGCCAATTTAAATACTTACATATATAATGCATTTAAAAGAAGCTAACAATCCAGGTGTGCGTAGAGCGGCAGATAACGTCTGTCAACTCCTCAGAGGAAAAATATAAGGATCTTAAGATTCCACACTGATTTATATTGAAAAAATGTAGCCACTCTCTAACTTTCTTGTATGGGGCACAAAAATGGAAGAGTAATTAGTTACAAGTCAAAATCACCAGTTAGCAATGTGTGATGAGAAAGATCACTCCAATTTCTCTGCATTATTTGCTTAAGAAACGTAGCTCCATATCGTGGGTTTTGTGGGAGATTCAATGAGGAGCTCCGTACTATTAATCAATTTTTCAGTTGAAGCTTGAATGCGATTTTCCAATAGCAACTGGGATTTGTTTCCCTTTCAAAGACTGCTGATAACGAAAACTTGATGACGCTAGCGCAGTTGGATTACAAAGAGGATATACTGGCCACAAAATGCAATAGCTGGCTTCTTGGACAGTCGTAATTGAATTTGGTGATTTAAGCTCCTTCCAAAAGGGTGCAACCGTGCTGTGGAGCTGATATCATGGCCATGACAAACAAAACATTCAAAAAAGATAAAAACAGCAAGGAGAAATAGGCAGTGTAATTGACAGTTACAAAAATTCCCTCGTGAATTAAAAGCACGAAAATTGTGGCTCAACTACAAGAACTCGTTCAAAGAGTTGAAATCCTTGCACTTTATATAACTACCGAACCGCTCGCACTCTCAGGAAGAACCCAGAAATTAAGGAGAGAGAAGAACATGTTTTCGTAAACAGAGTTTATTTTGATGGAAACTATGCTATAACCAGTGGTTATGAACAAACTGTTAAATCAGCCCTCCTTCTAACCAAATATACCATCGATAACTGCTGTGAAAATTCCGAATAACTTTTTTTGAGAAAAAGCCCTGTCAATGAGATTGTGATAAAACTATGACAGTTTTGAATCGGGAAAACCCCGAAATCACATTGGCTAAACTTTTAAGTTTGCTGATAAACAGAAGGGATTATTTACTAGCCTTTGTTTAAGAGAAAAGGTGATAGATTATTTGACGTCTGTTTACACAAAATGAGATACGTGAACATCAATTTGTTTAAGCTGTTAATGATTAGAAACGGCGTAAAGTCAAGCGACACACAGAAAATTTAGAACTCACTTCTGATATTTCCATCTTCCATTATTAATGAGCGAATACAAACCTTGGCAGCCAAAGGCGAACTAAACGCATTTCTAGATTAAACAAATTTACAGATATCCTTTAGCAAACGAAAGCCTTATAAAGTTGGCAGTAATGCACTTAACGAGAAATTTTCAACATTTGTTTTCGATTGAATCGTAGTACATAAGTTAAGTTGCTATACCAATAACCACATGAATTGTCATGGTGTTAGTTTTTTACAAACTTCCTTCCAGCGTCTTGTGTACTTCCACTAATCGAATTAATATTTTCCCATTTAAGTTCAAAGCCTTTTTTAGAAAGCCTCCACTAAAGTTCCCTTTAATGTATTAATTGGGTAGCAACTCAGGTCTTCTCCAAACTCACTAATTGAGTAAATTAAATTTTTCTCGTTTTTAAACCTTTTCAAATTTCAATTTACTTTTGACCAGGCCTGCCTTTACACCTAAATTCAGGGTTTTACAAAGTGGAAAATGTGTAATTGCACCCACGTAAAACGTAGTTTGCTAACAATTCAGTACAAGAATGAATTTTTTAAGTACTTTTTCTATAAAGTATATTTTAAATGATAAGGGCATTAAAAATGAGGGCAAACATTCAGGCTAACTACGGACGTACATCGTGCATACTATTCTAATGTGTTCTTTTGCAGATGGCATGAAAGAAGCTGGTTTAAAACCTGACATTCTTAAATAATTGAAATGTAATTTGATTACACTGAAAGATAAGTTATATGAAATCAATGCTTGCATGATTTTTTTATAATCAAGAACACAATTTAGAATTTCGGTCAACATTTCATGGGATATAACGTCTAATGTAGAGTACAACTAATGACCATATTACTATTGCCAGTACATAAGGGTACGAAATTAGCTCAATAAAATGGCTAATTAGGGTTTTATTTCTTTCCTAAGTGAATGTTGAACTAATTTCTTATACCTGAGTTTTCTTCACGTTAACATCTGACAATTGCGGTTATGTATTAATTTTCTGTGAAAATGTAAACTCTTGTCAAATACCATCTTTTATCCGTGTTTTACAACGAAGGGTTCCAGTTGACAAGCCATCATAAAATTTGTTGGAATCAATAAATCTTGCTGAATACGCCTGTTTCAAATTCATACCTGGTAAAAAATTCTTTGCATATCCTTACATAAATTTAAAACATAATGAAACTGAACTGAACGGGTGCCATATGGTTTGAATTTTTTAGCAGCAAGAAGTCCGATTTTAATCGAGTCTTTGCACTGAAAAAAACAGTCCCCATACATTAATTGGTTGAAATTATTGACTAAATTAATCGACTCTTCAATCTATTTGACCAGGAGGGTTCTCCAAATCGAGCACTGTCGGAAATATTGGCCTACACAACCTACCAGTCCAATCCATTCTCTAACGACTCTCCAGGGTTTCTGAGGACTTTTGTTCGACTCGGCCTAAACAAACTACCAGTCCACTCCAGGCTCTAACTGCTCGTAAGGGTTTCTGAAGACTATCTACAAAACAGACTGAGTCGTTAGTTATCCATATTCTGTCAAACTGATTGTGAAATTTATATCGATTAACTCGTAACAACAAATACTTTTAACAACTTCAACAAACAGACGTAGTTAAGAACGTTCGAAGGATTTCATTAATTTTCAAAAAGGCGGAGTAGATAATTTATATACTGCTTGTGTAAAACCGCTGGTAGTGTAAACCTACACCTAGCTACTCGTTAATTTTTAAGTCACCACACAAGTTTTCAAAAAGTCATGCCCCAAGCCGGGATTGAACCCGCGACCACCCACGCGATGGCGACGCTCTCTAATCACTCGACGCCCCATCACGGCTGTGGGCGCTCTCTCAAATTAATATGCACGCTATTGACGACACTGTCATTTGTGGAGGCTGTCAGAAACTGTCCATGAAGCTGAACCACCTCGAGGATGAGATAAGGCAAATAAAATCGGTGCTAAAAGATACCTCTGAAGCAGTAGATGCCCCTCAGGAGTCAACTGAACGACTTACCAGAAGCAAAACCATTGATAATCGATCAGAAGGTATCCCAACAACAACTTCGACAGCTGCTACGGCTACTGAACAACAAGTAACAATGGCGCAGAACAAAAACAGTCCACCTTCAACAAAAAGCCGTCCAAAATGCAAAACTGACCCCGAGAAGAAAAAAGCCAATGGACAACCGACTTTGAGAGATTCCTCAAAAAAGCTCGAACACGGGGCTTTGACCATTGCCTTGTCCTCCACAGGAAATACTGAGATTCTCACACTAAGCACAAGCAGTGGATTTGATTCCCCAACCGAAACTACCACCTGCGATTCAAAATCGTCAAACCCGTGGAATTCGCCCTAACCAAAAAAACCTGATCAAAGCTAACACATAGCCAATCAGCATCCGCTCCCTCATCACCAGTGCTCAACGTAAAACCTTCCCAGCAGATAGTGAAAGACAGCGTCATAGGTACAAAAATGCCACAGACAGAAAAAAAGGTTCGTAATACAGGGACTACCCGAATCAACAGCTGCGACTCCAGTAGACCGATATTCTGACGACATGAACCACTTTCACGAACTCCTGAACAATATGCTGGAACCTAATACGTCGATTGAACTGAAAAAAACCTTCCACCTAAGAAAACGGCCCGAAAGCCAATCTGAATCAACACGTTCTAGGCCTCTAAAAGTTATCTTGACCAGTAGCCAGGAAGCCAGTCTCATTCTGTCTAGGCGCTTTAAGTTAGAAAACTCAAACCCTGGAGTTTTTTTCAACAGGACTTCTCACCTGAGGAGCGGAACAAATGCCATCAACTTCTCATCGAAATAAGACGGCGGCTCAGCGAGGGGGAAACAAATTTGGTTATTTACAACAACCAAGTGATCCATCCTCGATTGTTCTTCCCCTGGAGAGGGCCGTTCCGGATTACCACGCAGTTGGCCCAGTAAACAGGGGCTCGCGCCCGACTGTTAGCACTTTCCGAGAAAACCACAAACTAACATTCATGCACACCAATGCACAGAGTATGCTATCGAAGCTCGACGAGCTTAAGATTCATGTCGGAAATCTAGCTCCTGAGATAATTTCCCTAACAGAAACTTGGTTGTCCCAACACGTGGACGATCAGGAGTTAACTATGGCTGGCTACCAACTTTTAAGAAAAGACGGGAAAGAGCGTCAAGGAGTCGGCGTACTCACATACGTGAAAAGTTACTAACAGTTTTAGACAAAACGAATAAACTCGCGTTTATTTCCGAGGCGATATGGCTATCCATAATAGTGTCAGGTATATCAAGTGTAGATTTCCTGACAGTCTACCGTCACCGAGAAGAGACCACGTACCCGATGCTTACCTGCAAGAGGAGCTTGAAAACATTGCTACACAGTTGGATATCCTGATCATGGGTGATTTCAATGCACCTCACATCGACTGGAGCTCGAAGTGCGCACATAGTACTGATCTAGCCTTTGACGGTTGTATTCTGAGCACGACGCTAAAGCTAATTCTTACACAGCACGTCACTTTTCCAACAAGGGTGTGCGAAGGAAAACAGGCCAATTGCCTGGACCTAATTCTCACGAAGTCGCAGGACAGCATCGACGAATTGTCATGTCTACCGCCAATAGGTAAAAGTGACCACGTGGTACTGCGATGGGAGTACTCACTATTTTCTATACAAGCAAGACCCGCAACAATCAGAAGGAATATATGGCAAGGCGATTTCGGTGGAATGAGGGCCGAACTCACAAGCACTCAGTGGGAACCTTTATTCTAGGAAACATACCCGAGGACTGGGAAACGTTACGGGACATACTGCACAGGCTCATGGAAAATAACTGTCCGATCTTGAGGAAAAGGTTAAACTAACAGACCGTGATGGCTTACGCTGGCCTTAAAAATCGAAGTTAACAAAAAGCGGAGATTGTGGAAAGATCACTTACGGACGGAGCTCCTGCATATCTAAATGCGTACAAAATACAGAGAAATCGGACCAAGTGCCTAATTGTTAGAACAAGACAGGCTTTCGAAGTGGACCTGCTGAAATGGGCCACCGTGAACCCGAAACTATTTAACGGTTACCTCAGGTAGAATACACGAAAAAGGATCCGATACCCCTGCTGAGGACCGCCGAGAGCACAGACCTTACTGAAGACAGTGCGAAGGTTGATCATCTTTCGGAATTTTTCCAGTCTATTTTCACAAAGGGAAACGAGATACGATTACCCTACCAATGGCGTCGAAGTGGATACATGAGTCGAGACTGTTCAATTCACCAAGACTACTGTCCTCAAGGAACTTTTGGGGTTAAATGAATCTACGTCACCGGGTCCCGATGAAGTACTTGCCAAGCTCTCAACGCTTTTCCAAACATTTTTCCGGGCCGGAAGTCTACCAACCGACTGGAAATCGGCATGGATTACGCCGCTTTATAAGGGTGGAAGCCGGGTCTCTGCAAACAATTATTGACCGGTCAGCCTAACTTCAGTTTGCCGCAAAATAATGGAAAAAATAATCAAGCAACAACTAATGCTGTTCCTAGAACATAAAAATCTGCTATCCGAGGGCCAGCACGGTTTCCGTAGAGGAAGATCCTGCCTCACGAATTTGCTCTACTGTTTAGAACGTTGGACTGAAGCGGTCAATAGAGGAAATATGATGCACGCAGTCTATATAGACTTCAAAAAGGCTTTTGATAGCGTGCCACACCACCGCCTTCTTTATAAACTCAACCGCATAGGCGTAAGATGAACACTTCTGATATGGAACGAAAACTTCCTAATTGGCCGCTTACAAACTGTCTATGTCAGCGAAAAACAGTTGGCCAAGGTTGAGGTTCAGAGAGATGTTCACCAAGGCTCTTTTCTCGGCTCTATTTGGTTCATTGTCCACATCAACTATTGTGCCAACGAAATGGACTGCGATATTGCCATGTTTGCCGATGATCTCAAACTTTGGCTTGTCATTCAAACTGCGGCTGATGAAGATAAATTGCAGGCAAACTTATATCGACACCAGAAATGGTCAAATGACTGGTTCTTGCCGTTTAATAAGAGCAAGTGCAACATCATACGAGTCGGGAAAAGCAATCCTTCGAACCGAACGGTTAACAGTCTGAATGGCATTCCATTAAAAGACGTGGATGCCCAAAAAAACCTGGGAATCTGGATCACGCCTTCGCTTAAACCCTCCGTACATTGCGCAAAGGTAGCGAAGTTAGCCCTGTCGATTCCATACCTCGCTAAACGAGCTTTCGCATCCTTCACTACTGACTGCTGCGCTAAAGTCTTCGGAACATTCGTGCGGCCACAGGTGGAGTCCGCTATCCAATCTTGGAGACCACTATGTTGGCTTCGTCAAAATATCGAGATTCTTTTTTTGATACCACGACTCGCGTGTACAAATAGGGAATTTAAAGGTGACTTACCTACATCTCTCTCAAATATACTGATACTGATACTGACAGACGCCAGTGATGTAAGTATCCTCCAATGTAAATAGGCGTCCTGTGTGCAGTGCGTGCATGGATACCTGGGACAAGGGATATCGTCTCCTCACTGCTGACTCATGTTCACGTAAACGGGTAGATAGAGACTCATTTTTTGGCCACAATTGACTGCATCACAACTGGTACACGGTATTTGTAGACGACTTCTCTTCTGTTGAAATAACCAGCCCTGTGCTTAGGGTGTAGAAAGTGGGTGGGCAAAGTTGTTGTATGTTTGTGCACTATTTGGATCCGGTGGTTTGTTTGCTGGCACATGCTTCCATGTGTAAAGAATGTATGTGAGCGCGTGTAATCGTGTTTTTGAAAATGCAGTTTTAAAGGTTTTTCCATCATCTCTCTTCTAAAAATTTTTTTATTTATCTAAATGAGTTGCCTTATTTCAGTGCCAGAGACTTATAGCATTTGCTATTCTTATTACTAGTTGCCTGAATATGTATAAACCACATTAACAACGAGGCCAAACGGTGGTGAAAAGGACCATTTCTGAAAGGCTTAACAAGTTGCAGAGAGTAGTATAGCTGCTTGAGCATCACGGACCTTGAATATGGCCTTAAATAGGTTACCTGCTAATTTACAAATTTTATGCATAGTCACTTATTCTGGTCAAGGTATAACAAGCTTTGTTCATGCTGATCTTATACAAGCTAGACATGCATTTCTGACAAAAATAAAAAAGCCAGAATATGGCCATTGTTTTTGTTTTGGTAATGTGTATTCTGTAGCAGATGATGTTTTCTGTTATTTATTTCAAAGGAATTCCATCAGCAAGTATGATTCAATCTCAACTGTTGTTCAACATGTCTAAACATCAAGCCAATTTATTGGAGACAATACCCGCTGACCAAGGTTAATAAATTTTCTAACTGGATACGTTTATTATAAAATAATAGGATTTAAAGTCCTATGGCGTGTGGCTCCAAAAACACTTTTGGCAAAACGTGTTGATTACATGCATTTGAAAGTTTAATAGATTTATTTAAAGGAAAAATACCTATTTAATCGTCAAAACTAACCGATTACCCCATGACAACTGTTTGTATTGAAGCTCATAAACTGTGTTCAATCGGGCCAAACCACGGATTATCCAGTATTGTAGAATGTCTCCTTAAACCTTTACTTCAGAAAGCGAATTTCGTTTCCTTGCGCAGCAACATTGGTAGGGCAAGAGGTCAAGTGAAGTATTTCTCTTCTGAAAATAAAAGCAGTTGTTCGCAAGCTAATTACAACCTAAACACAAGATATAATTCCCATATCTGTGAAGTAGATATATATGTGTCTGTGGAGGCTTTCACCAGTCGAGGTTGTTACGACAGTGTCTGCATTGAGGATGTGTCGATTATTTGGACTCCATCACTGCGTGTTACTGTTACATTTCCTGTGGATTATGACGCACTAGAGTATTCGGAAGTAATTTAAATACAAAAACCACACCGCTTGAGATTGGAGTCTCCGAATTGCACGCCCGACTACAACGCAAGGTCCAGAAACAACGAAACATTCCACCGGGACACATTCATTGTTGCGGAAACCGTGTGGAAAATTTTACCAGAATGCGACACAAGTTTCCTGTTAAACAGATTCTGTGTTAACCTGTCTGTTTAAAATCAGCAGAAAGTTGCCAAAAATAACATTTCTGTTTTTCCCATAAAGGAGAAAATGTGGGCTTGGGGGTTTACATAATCATTTGGTGCGTTTAATTTAAGAGGTTATGGTCCGTATTCGCCATCTAAGAGATATTAGCAATTAAATGCCTGTCTCAGCACCAGATACCATAGTAACCACTCTAAGCACAACCTAACTAAGCATTATAGCGCTTATTAGTATAACCGTTTAAGCAAAACAATACGTGCAATCTAAATAACTTTCTTAAACCTATAATTAATAAAAAAACTTAGTTGGGGAAGGAATCTCTGTTCACTGCTATGACGAAAGGGCCACTAATGAGGGGAACACGATGATTGGATCTGACTGCTAACCACTTACAAGGTAGAGTTAAAATTATACCGAATATGTCCGCGTTTCTCTCTCTCACAATTCTGCAAGCAGTAGTCATCATAAACTATGTTCCATACTCGCGGACGCTCATACATAGTCATGCATCAGGGAAGTCAGACTGACAGGAGCTCTTGAATACTGACTTCCTATTTTTAGTGGTCCATAATTATACAACGGCGATCTTGTTGTCATTCACTAGTATAACGCAGTGACAATACCAAACTTACATATTTTTTCAACGAAAACCACATTTACCAAGAGATCATGCTTCCCCTAGGAAAGAGACTAAGAAGAGGCCATTTTTAAAACCTTATCTTTGACTACCGACCTAAAAGCCAATTAGTAAAGCTCTGGGCCCTTCGCACAATAATAATATGGAATTTCTTACGCTAAAATATGGTGTTATCGTCGGTTTTAAAAGCTGAAAATAACAGGCCATAGTATCAGGAGTATATCACTGCGATATTAATGGGTTATCGATTTTAAGGCGTATGTATATAGAGGGATATCGAATTTTCGCGATACTCGGGAAACGGTGACCGCGAGACTTACAGCATTCCGTTTAGTTTCCCTGCATTAATTTTTAACTACTTGTAATTGCAAAATTTGCATTAACTAATGATAAGTCATTCCTTCTCCTTTGTTAAATGTGCTTTGGTTAAAAAAGCGCTTGAAGCAGGTTCTGGGCAAGCATTATCCACACTGGGCAAGTCAACTGCTGCCAAGTATAGGCGAGGTGCTGGCCCGCATACATGCAGGCTCACACAGCGCAAGCCATGTGCGAAAAATTGTGGAATTACATAAACCATAAACCCAGAGACTTCACCGGTTGAGAAGTAACGGAAAAAACCAACAGTGAGGTCTACTCTGGATGCTTGACCTGCATGGACCTCAGTGCATTTCTCTAACAAATCATGCTGTCTGGGATCGTCGCCAACTGTTGTTCGGTCCTTCTCTCAGTAACGTAAGTAATGCGGCAATATCTCCATCTCAGAGTGAATTTGAGGCCATTGAAAAGAAGCTGGCATTCTAGTCTTTCTTTTCTTGTTTATATGAAAATACGGATTGTCCTGCATGGAACAGGCGTGTGGTTTGTTTGTGACTTGCTAGCAGGTCAATCAGGGGGGAGAACGTGTGACAGAAGAAGCAAGTTTCACAAGCATAAATAAAGTTGTGTAAAATGGCCAATATTTGCAAGTCGGCAAGCTACTAAAAAGGCAGTACAGAAGATCATAAGCATGTTAAGTGATTTCTTAAACAATCTTGTTATGCATTTTTCAAAGGATTGTGAATTGCAGAGTTCACAGTTTCAGCAGTCAACTGAACCGTTTGGTAAAAATCGGGCCTTCGTGCAGTAAAACATAAATAACTTAATTGGCAGATGAAACCAGTTGGC
Source organism: Schistocephalus solidus (assembly GCA_017591395.1). Classification (NCBI taxonomy): domain Eukaryota; kingdom Metazoa; phylum Platyhelminthes; class Cestoda; order Diphyllobothriidea; family Diphyllobothriidae; genus Schistocephalus; species Schistocephalus solidus. The sequence goes on from WEDG01000482.1 coordinate 13,180, forward strand.
GGGAAAAATGTCACCTTGTTCTTCTAATGCTCCTGGATGAAATGATACCTAGATGCCAGTTCTAAATGTGCTCGTCAGCCAAGGTTCTGGCCATTAAAAGTGGAGAAGAAAAGTTAAGATAGATTCGTAGGGCCACCTTAGTAGGACAGGAGAATAAGAGCCACCCACAATACATAGTCTTTGCGCCCAATTACCAAGAAAGTACGTTAAGGATTGAGGCTAGTGTTAGAGCTGATTTTTTAAGGAAAAGTTAAGAGTTGCGGTTTTTATCAGGATTAAGCTAAGGGTTACGGTTTAGGTTCAAATTACCTGTAGGCTTAGGATTTATGGTTCACCCTGGGGTTAAGATTAAGGTTAGAGTTTGATTTTTTGTTAGCGTTACAGTTAACGTAAAGACGCGGAAAAGATTTAACCTGCGGGGTAATTTCCTATTTCCATGTCCTTTCTACGCGGCCATATAAGGCACTCTAACCGAAAGAAAGGCAAAAATGGAACAAAAACTACATGATACATGCGTTTTCACATGAACCATGCTATGGCTGAAATGGAAAGTTGACAGAATGCACACAACTTGCAGCAGGACAGAAATTAAATGGCTTGTGGCCGCAATCTCACGAATACTTTGTGTGAAATACTACTTTATATATTTCTAGTAGCCAGTGCTCATGCACAGTAACCACGTTGAGGATAGTGCACGCCAAGAGGTAAATGGGGATGTGCTTGAGGTTTATATACCCTGACTCACTTATATCCTTACTAACTTCCTTGGTTCCAAGGGCAAGGCAAAACCAAGAGGTCAGTAAGTGGCGTGGGTTTCGGACCTCCAATAAATTAATTTTATTCAACAGCTTTTGGCCTTATGTAAGCTGTATTATCCTTCCGGTAGCAAGAGCCCGATTTCACTCAAAGATAACTACGTCCTCACACATTTTCAACAGGTTTTTCGCAGAACGTGGACTTCCGTCGCGTCGACTATCACCCGTTTCTGTGGTTTGAGAACTGACACAGCCTGACCATCTTTCCAACGAAACGACAAGAGCAACTTCTACAATAGCTGAGTTACCGTAATAAACTTAGTCATTGAATGCATCATATTTCGAACATACTTGACAAAATCTCTTTTCTAAATTTCTCTACCATCTTCGTATGACGGATATATCCAACTTATAAAGTCACTTTTTAATAGCTGAACGACCTAAAAGGCTTTACTCCTTGTACAGAGGACAAAAATTCACATATGCAGTCCTTTTCTTGTGGATATGCTTTATTTGCGCAACATGGTGATTACTGAGTGGTGCGCAGGGCGTGATCAAACTGGGGACCGTCGCGCATCCGATTGCGCTATCACCCAATCGGGGCGCAGTAGAAGTCTTATTTATTGACTGCGACCAACTTACAAGGAAAAATTATTGCGGTTCTTGTCCAAGGCTAGCCTCTTAGTCAAATCAACTAGAGGAAGAAATAAAGAGTAGGAAGGATTTTATGCAACATATCCTCATTTCATAGGATCAATCGGCAGCATCTACGCATAGGAAAACACGGAGTATAGCACGAGTTAACCTAAGCAACAAAGCCCCAGAAAGTGGGAATATCGTCTCTAAGATACCAGTCGTGGGTAGTAACGAAGAGCCTCCAGAAACACTCAAGGATAAGAAAAATGCGACAGGCAAGACATCAGGGATGGGTCGCACAAATCCGAAAGGGAAGTTGTCAAAATAAAGGGAAAAAGCATTTAAAGGTACAAAATGAAATCGATCAAGATGTACCTATGTAAGAGCTGAACGAAACACCGCAAATAAATTAACGAAAATATTCTTCTACCCGCATGTTAGAGGCAAATAAAAAGGAGCTGTCGACCACCGAAATGGACCCAAAATAAAAGAACCTACCCTTTCGACTCCCCAGGCCATTAGCGTTGAAGCCAGTATTGGGAAAGGTCCAACATTGTCCAGACAAAATATTCGACAAAACCCCTGAACAGAGGTGCTGTGAACAGCTCACAATGCAGAATCGTCAATAAGCTTCGTAAATCAACTATTGAAATCTGATGATATCATTGTCTTGCAGGAGTTTTTGAGTGAAATAATAAGACAGGATGAGTCAATTAAGATTCTGAAATTTTCCGACTAAACAGCATAGATAACGAAAAATCTTCAAATAAATTAAGGCCTTTAAATGTCGTTTTGGAAAGCATCCTTCTACTAGAGCGAACAGCAAGGGGAGTCCCCAGGGAGTCTACGCTGCATGACAGCGAATGAAATGGAGGGCACTAAAAGTGGAATTGGAGAACTTGAACGAACAAGGAGATAAAGGACTGGTAATAAGGAACAGAGTGATTGTTTGACCACAAAAACCCTTTTATGGAGGATATTCGTCATTCTGATGAATAATCGCGTAAACAGGCAAATAATTAAACGCAAAATCTACATAAAATCAAGTTCTTTTATAGAAATATGCAGAGCCTCTTAAATAAACTTGACGAACTAAAAATAGTTGTGGCCGAAATACGTATCGAGGTTATTGCATTAACGGAAACGTGGCTCGTCCAAGAGGTCAAAGACGAGTCCAAACAAAAATAGAGGTGGCGGAGTTGCCCTGCAGTAGAGCGGGTCCCAAATCTGAAAATGTAACTATCGTCATTTTATACAGGCCTGCAAATAAACCTGCAGACGAGGATCAAGCACTAATCACTGGGTTTTGCGAACAGAGTCGGAAACAAAACATTATGAATGTGGGAGATTTCAATGCTCCGCTGGTTAACTGGGATCTTATGACAATTAAAGGCGGTCAACAAGGATTTGATCAACTGCTATTCCTGTTAAAAAATGTACGAACAATGACTCAAATACGTGAAATTCAGAGATCTAGTTGCCTGGAAAAGCGTTTTACCAAAAGTAAGAAAGGTGTTGATGAAAGAAATGTTGGCCCACCCCAAGTTCTTCTGAACCTCTGACGTTTATTTGGGGACAAACACTCTTAGCTGTCCCCGAAGAAGGCTCAAAGTTGTTTAGAAATGTCTGGCGGGATAAATTTGGGGCAATGAATTCGGTAAGTGGGTACACACTATGGATGGAGGTATTGCGAGGAGATTTAAAGTGAATGTTAGAAAACCTTTGAATTAACTATGAAAACCTTTGGTTGAACAGCACTATGCTCTCCAGAAATATTCTCCCGGAAACAGACCGAAATGGCTGACAACTGCGATAAAAGAGGAGCTTCAAAAGTGCAAACGAAGAGACCACAAAAACTATAAGAAGTTAGAAGCAAACACAATTTATGCAAAAGACTTCTCCGACAAGCACGTTCTTCGTATGAACAAAGGCTTCTGGAAGAGGCACCACAAACACCCAAACATTTAAAACACATATCAGAAGAACTACAAAAGTATTGTGACCTTCTCGTAACCTTTACAAGACATAAATAACCAAATTTTGAGCAATGGCCGTTAAAAGCCGAGCTTCTTTTCGAAATGTTTCTCAAGTATTTATACCAATAAATCGCCTCTTTAAGCCCTGTTTTTCTGCCACATTTCGTCAACAACCCACTCACTTACACGGTAATATTTACACCACAGCTAGTTTTCGCAGAGTTAAAGACGTCATACAATCCTCCGAAAATCACTCGAAGCTGGTAAGCTTCCGTATAAATGGAAGTTGGCAAATGTCGTACCCATCAATAAGGGAGGATTACGTCTATATCCCACTAAACTACCAGCCGGTCAGTCTGACATGCATTTGCTGTAAGCTGATAGAAAATATAGTAAAATAATCAATCATATCACTTGACACACTCTGCTATCAGATCAGCTCAGTCCAATATGGCTTCAGGGAAAGAAGTGGTTTTCCGGTCTTACGAACCTTCTAACGTCGCTAGAACATCGATCATAGGCCATGAATGAAGATATTACTTACTTTGACCTCAGCAAGGCGTTTAATTGCATTCCACATAAATCCCTCATTCGAGAGCTGTCGGACGTAGGGATAACAGGACATTTCCTGAACTGGATTCTCTTTGAAAATGAACCACGTGAGACCGTAAGTGGACAAAAAGATCTTGGCATGCTTACTAAAGACGACGTTAGCGTCAAAATGCACTGCTCTAAATCCACAGGAGGGCGATGTTAACTATGAGCGCGATACGAAGAATATTTGTACACTTACATGCGGATGTCACCAGTGAGGTATATGGATCATTCGCGTGGACGCCCCTGGAATACGCGGTACGGTCTTGGCAACCTTGGCTTCGCACAGATATCGGTATCCTGGAAGGAGTACAACGGCGTACGTGCTAGAGAGGCTGTCCCTGAATTCAGAGCTTGAAAGCCTTTAATATCCTTCATCTTCACTTTATACAGGAGAGAGTTCACCTTATAAACAACGTTCCAGTTGCTAAGGGTACTGGAGATGGATGTCAACTGTGAAAACATTTTGAACAGGCAGCAAAAAAATGTCCGAAGAAATGATCGTCAGCTTAGAAAGGAAATGTTCCAACACGATAACCGATACCATCTTCTCTCCTCAACCCCCTGCGCGAATCACGGTGACGAACACCACTTGCCCCACTCCCACCACCTCAGTAGCCACTTCCGACTACCCGCCACCTGCTTCCTCGAAACACCAACACCGCCCCCGGTACCAGCAATGGGGACTCGGTAAAAACCTGTCCTCACTGAGATAGCACATTCACCTAACACATCGGCCTGGTCGGTCACTTGCGAATCCATCGCGCAGAGATCGGCGAACCAGTGCCAGGAGCACCAAACATACACCAGCCGCACCACACACCTGTCCGCACTGCCAACGCACATTCACACACCGCATGGGCCTAGTATGTTACATGCATCTCCTTTAAAACCTGCGATAGAACACCGCCAGCTATACCAGAACACAAAATCTCCCCCATCAGCCTCTGCACCTCACACGAGCACACGCCACACCTCTCCTTTACTATTACCTCTACCCATCCACTTCTCCCTAACTCCTCACCCCTCCCTCCTCCCTCATGGTCGAAAACGTCAAACGGCGAGGGCAATATGCAATCACGTTGACGACACAGGCGAATCGGTCGTTCTCTCACTTACCCAAATCGTGACCCATATTGGAGTTCAGTAGCCACCTGAGATGGCTAAGCAGCCCTATTTAGGGACAGCACTGCTAACCCCCTCGCGGGGAGGGGCTAGATAAGTTGCTCTAAGCAAATGCTGGGTCTCACAACAGCTGCAGCAGACCATGGCTAGCAGAATGCAATTACATGCAGTCGAAAAACTAAACAATATCAACAACAACTCCTCTCCCAATCCCCCCTACCGTACCCTCCGGGGTATCAACGGACTGCTCGAGGGAGATCGCTCACTCTAGCCGCCTGGAATGTTCGATCCCCTTATATAAAATCCTAGGAGCAACCGACCGGAACGGAGGACAGCGATTATCACTCTGAATCTGGCCCGCTACAAGGTGGACATGGCAGCTCTCAGTGAGACCCGATTCTCTGAACAGGATCAGCTGGAGAATGTGGGTTCGGGCTACATCTTCTTCTGTAGCAGCCGGCCAAAGGCAGAGCGACACGACACTGATGTGACCTTTGCTACCCGGAACGACATCGTGGGACGTCTGCCCTGTTTTCTGCAGGGTATCAATGATCGCCTGATGAGCCTCTGCCAGCCTCTTCGGAGAGACAATTTTACCCACATCATCAGCGCCTACACTCCCCTAATGATGAGCTCTGATACGGCAAAGGACAAATTCTACGAGGATCTGCACGCTTGCCTGGCAATTGTGCCAAAAGCGGACGAGTTAATTGTCCTTCGTGACTTTAACGCCCGCGTCGGGACAGACTGTGCCTCGGGGAGAGGAGTGCTGGTTCCTTATGGTCCCGGTAGCCGTGACGATAACGGCCTCCTTACTCTGCGAACCTGTGCGTAACACCGTCACCTGCTGATCAACACCTTCTTCCGCCTTCCTATGCAGCCAAAGGTGACCTGGATACACCCCGCTCGAGACACTGGCACCTCTTGGACTATGTTATCATCCGAAGGCAAGATAAACAGGACGTGCTGGTGAAAAAGGTGATCACCGGTGCCAACGCATAGACGGATCTCCACCTCATAACCTCCAAGATGAGGCTTCGTATGCAACCACGCAATGGACCTCAAGGTAAGCGAACACCAGTTAAGTTGATTACTGTTTTTCGGATATGCCTGCTCACCATCTGCATTTCAGCAACGAACTGGCAAACCAACTAGCCAATCTTCCAATCGCCGATAGGGACATCTCCGTGGAAAACCGCTAGTATCAGCTCAGTAAGACCATCTAATTCACCGCCCAGATGTCCTTGGCCACGCACGTAGTCAACACCAAGACTGGTAAGATGACAACGAAGTAGCTATCAACGCTTTGCTCTTCAAGAAGAAGCAGTTGCACAAAGCCTACGTCCTTTTGCCCCTAATGCAATCGCTGCCTTGTACAGCAACGGCTGCGGGACATACACAGATCGCCGGCCTGAAGTGGAAATCAACGCCGACCTTAATCTCCTACCCTCTCTTAAAGAAAACATCATAGCATTTCAGCAAATTTCCAGCGGGAAAGCACCTGGCTCAGACGCGATCCCTGCTGGGATTTACAAGAATGGCGGACCCCAATTGATGAAGCGACTCACAGTGCTCTTTCGAGGAGATGTGACGCCAAGGGCAAGTCCCTCAGGACTTCAAAGACGCAACCGTTGTCCACCTCCACAAGAAGAAAGAGAACCGCCAACTCTGCGACAACCACGGAGGAATCCCGCTGCTGAACATCGCCGGAAAGGCCTTCGCCCGCATTTTCCTCAATCGTTTGAATGCTCAGCTGGAGCAAGAACTGCTCACGGAAAGCCAATGTGGCTTCCGACGACTACGAGGAAAATCGACATGATCATCACCGCACGCCAGCTGCAAGAGAAGTGTCAGGAGATGTGGATTCCCCTCTGCACTACCTTCGTGGATCTAACGAATGCCTTTTGCACGGTGAATCGCGAAGAGCTGTGGAAAATCATGCAGAAATTTCGGCTGTCTTTAACGGTTCACGCATATGGTGCGTCAGCTTTACGACGGGATGATGGCGCGCGTTTGTGACGACGGGACCGTATCCGAAGCATTCGCACTGACCAACGGAGTGAAGCAGGGTTGCGTCCTTGCGCCTACCCTCTTCAGTCTCATGTTCTCTGACATGCTAACGGACGCCTACCGTGACGAACGCCCCATGATCCGAATCGCCTACCGGAGGGATGGCCAACCCCTCAACGAACGACGGATGGACTTCTGGTCACGTGTCTCCACAGCCACCATCCAGGAACTTCTTCTCGCTGATGACTGCACGCTCAATGCAACGACAGAAGAGGAAATGCAAAGGAGCATGGACCTCTTCACTGCCGCCTGTGACAAATTCAGACTTCGCATCAACACTGAGAAAATGGTTTTGATGCATCAGCCGCCGCCCAATATCACCTACAACGCAGCTCACTCAACCTAAATCGATGTATACTTTCGCGTACGTAGGCAGCAATCTCTCCCGCAGCACCAAAGTAAACGATGAGATCACTCATCGGATCGCCGCAGCCAGCAATGACTTTCAAGGCATGCAGAACGTAGTCTGGATCGACACGGTCTCCACCTCAGCACCAAACTCAAGATGTACAAAGCTGTCATATTGTAAGCGCTGCTGTACGGAGCGGAGAATTGGACGATATACCAAAAGCAGGCGCTTAAGCTCGGCCACTTTCGCCTAAGCTGTCTCCGCAGAATACTAAAGCCGAAATGACAAGACAAGATCCATTACACGGAAGTGTTGAAACGACCAGACCTACTCAGCGTTTACGCTCAGCTGAAATAACTGCAACTGCGCTGGAGTGGCCACCTGGTGAGAATTGATGACGAGCGATTACCCATACGAATTTTCTAGTGAGATGTCGCTATGGGTGCTTGCTGACAGGGAGGTCAAAACGACGCTATATGGTCACCCTGAAGACCTCCCTGAAGCAACTGCAGATCAACACGGTGACCTGGAAGGCCCTAGCCCGGAAACGACCGGATTGGAGGAGGACAGTGAAAACAGGGCAGCAATCTACGAAGCCGACCGGATCACCGCCGCCAAGGCCCAAAGAGTGGCATGACAGTCACCAGCACCCCGGACCAACACCAAAAATGTCCAGGCCCTTCCATCATGCCCGCGCTGTCAACGCACCTTCCGTCCACGGATCTACCTGGTCGGACATCTTCGGACGCAATTCACCAACAATCCGACAATTTCAAGTTCTGCGTTAAATTCTGCTAACCCATCTTCGGATGCCCCCACCCTCACCCCTGGAAATCAATTCCATTACTCCCACCATCACAGAGACCACATCCCAATACTCATCACCTGGTACCCCCACCGCCACCACCACAGCCACCACCACCAGCGATGGGGACTCTCTCCTAAACTGTCCTCATTCCGACCGCACATTCACCTCACGCATCGTTCTGGTCGGTCACTTTTCGAATCCATTGTACAGGGACTGGCGAACTAGTGCCTGGAGCTCCATCACACAGCAGAGATCTCAGCCTCCACTGTCCTCACTGTCTTCGCGTATTCACTCATCGCATGGCCTTATTCGGTAACATGCGCATCCACGAAAACCTGCGGTAAACCACCGGAGGCGAAGCCACATCAGCGCACACTGCCGACACCAATACATAGACAACACTCTCACCATCATCATGTACCTGAGAATATCACAGAGTCCTAGAAACCGTGGCTTAGAAGGCTTCAAATCTGACGCTTACACCAATGCACGCCGTCGGCCCAGTGTATATGCTGTGTGTGTCGATTGGCTGACCAGGAGACTGAGAGTCAGAAGGCGATGGCTCCTCCATATCCCCTAATTAAGTGAATTCCGGTGTGTGCGTAATATGGGGCCAGGTCGTGCTGCGGCATGCGAAGACGGGTACGTCGATTTGTCTGCCAATGCGCCTACTCCCACAGCAGACAGCTGACTGGCTGGGTCGGTGGTCTGATTGTGCAAGTGGGCAAGGGAGTGAGGTCAACAGCTGAGAGCATTTTTCTCAATATAAACAATCTGACGCGCTTAAAACTATATCGGTGCGTTAAAAGCCATGGCTTGGAAGGTGGCCAACTGACGAGAACATTCGGACCGCATGGTCAGCCCAGCGTGTGGTTTGTCTGGCGTTGCTGAGTGGCAGACTGAGAATCAGGCTGCAATGGCTCCTTCTTAATGTGGCCTGTATGGCACTCCCATCCGTGGGATTCGAGCCAGGTGTGTTGGTATGCCCAGGGGGCAGCACCGACCGCCTGCACCCTCTCCCGCCTCCGGTCTTCTTGACTTTGTAAGGTCACCGGGATTACGTGGGGGTGGACGAGATGTGCGGTAGCTGCAGCGCAAAGATGCTATCACTTACAGCTTATACACGCACAGGTCACATTTCCTGCCGCACCTTTCTGTGGAGTATACGGTGCACATCTTCGGACTCTGACAATCGAACTGTCGTGTCATGTATATGCATATATATATATATATATATATATATATATATATATATATATATATATAATATGTATGTATATATAAGTTGATAAGGTGGAACCGGGAAAGACAAAAGAGACCGCTGTTTTGAACGCCCATGAGGCCTTAAAGTGAGCTCCAAGACACAGCGGAACATAAGTCTTCCTTAACCAGATCGGCAAACACCACACCTTCATATATATACATATATATTGCTTTAAGATAGGTCCTTGACTGCAAATTACGCAACATGGATATCCAGCATTTACACATTAACGAAGTTACTATTATATATACTATATTCGATCAGTAAAAAATAATTTCTTCCGAAAGGCGACAATGACGAAAAAGTGAAATTCGTTCTCATGAGTTGACTTAATTAAAAGAAGTACGGACTGCTTATCGATGCAAATACCGGACTACCTAAAATTATATAGGGAAAACTCCTTTTAAATTGTCTTACGTACATCTCCGATAAAGGTCCGGTCAATGGTGCAACATTTAATTTTGAGAAATCGAAATAATTTTCCGTTTTCATTTTGAACGAGATATGACTGATTGAAGAAAAGAAGATTTTGCTTCAGTTCACCGATATATTGTTTACAGGTGGAAAAGTTTCCATAAGGTCAGGATAGTTAGTATATATTGATTTTTCGAAAAGAAATTGGAGATTAAACCTTAAGCATACCGTTTTGTGTTCATTAACAGGACATTCCCTTCGTCTTATATATACGAAGTACTCATTAAAGAGACTTCCACTGGAGTATTTAATTTGCTTAGCAATGAATAATATAGGATGCTTGTATGTTTTATAGGTAGAAGGATAATAAAACATTTTCCACGACAACAGCCGTTGGGCTAAATTCGATTTTTATCAAGCGTCTCATTCAATTTGCAGTATTCTTAATGTTATTTTGAATGGACATTACCGTTATCTCATCTTTCTCTTTGGCAAAACTCACTGATAACCTGAAAATGCCCTTTCTGAATTTCGCATTTAACACTTCTTATATAAGTTTCTTTAATATTACTTAACATATTAGGTATATTGTGATATCGCTTACCAAGTTTTTGGAATATCAATACTCTATTTTATCAGACCCTACGACTATCTTAAAAGTTTAATTTCTATGTATTCGTGTATTTCCTCGTGGTATTTTAAAATGAATTCAATTCTCTACTATATAAAATTGCGTTAATGAGTCTGTAATTAGAGTTGTTGTAAAGTGCCACTTCACGTTTGATTGACACTTGATATTGCACTTATGCGATATTCAGATAAATGCAACATGACATAAGGTGTGAAGGAGACAACAACATTTATTTTCAGCCAAACATGCAAGATTGTTACCAAGCCAAAAAGTGTTTTACGTTAGTCCTTTGCTGATGCATTTCTGTCTAGCCTGATCTCTAACCACGAGGATTTTTCCATGAGGGCTTTTCTGTCACACAGACGAAATTAATAGAATCGTTTACATGTCATAGCCAGAATCGTGAAACTTTTCCTTTGACAAGCTTTACTAAGTTTTTAAGAACGATCGGTTTCATTTCCTCTTGGGTCAGTGATTCATGGTTGGCATCGAAATGTTTTTTTCCGTGTGATTCGAAAACAAACAAAAGTATGAACATGATATTTTAAAAAGGTTTTCGCACTTATTTTCTTAAAGCACGTCACTTCTAACTCACCTTTTTTTCGGGTGGTCACTTACTTGTATTGCATTTGAATAGATAGCCACATCGGAAAGAATTATCATTTGTTGATATAGAAAAAATATTTCCTCCATAGCAAAAACGTACGGTATAATGTTATCGTTTTTTATCAGCACAGGCACATTTAGAAATATAAACCTCAGGTGAGTTAATATTTTCAGTTCCAATTCTTTTTGAAAATCGCCCGAAAAATATGGTTACGAGAGACATCTGCACAATGCCACATATTGGCGCAGTGGAATTCCCGTTTTTGGCATGGATTCTTGACGACAACTCTAAATGCCACCATACCCATGGACCGAAAGATCGGCGCCCTCATTTTACACAATCTCCAGTTTAATATAGATTGATAAATCACATTCATTTGAGGAGAAGTTCATTCAGGAAATCGATTATTGCTGGTTTGACAGAATTATGGTACACACAACAACAGAATTCCTATATAAAATAAACTTCGATTATTCCAATGATGCAAAAGGTAGGTATCTAAATCTTTGAGATTTGCAATCCCAATAAAAATCTACGCTTAATTCAAAAAAATAAACTGATCCATCAAGCTCCCTTGACAAGAATATCACGCACAACGTCCTATTTCCCAATGAATGCAGCTCATCTATGGTGTTCATTCAGTCGTAACCATTTATGTGCTCTTGATATTTAATTACCGTGCATGTTGAAATTCCCCATCATGATCCGAATGCCTGAAATCTAATGAATCATTTGAAAAGGAAAGGCACTGCCAACTAATCTCGACAGGCCTATTTAGTTAACCTTTTTTGATCTGACAGTGTTAACATAGTTGTGTGTCATAACCTGTTAAATACTTTTTCAACCTTTTTTTATACAGTAGAACTTATTTGAATATAATACTACTAAGTGCCTTTATTGGCTTGTTCTCAAAACATCAAGTCAGTGGAACAGTGCGAAATTAGTTATGCAGTGAAACACCCGAGGTATTCATCGCTTTAATATACGGGCCCCGCCAGTGGGCCCGCAAGTTATTCCGAATTCGGTGATCAATTTAAGACATTTAAGAATGGCAAACCTTTCAACCGGCCCTGTAAAACACGAGCAGTGGGAGACTTTATATTTAAGAACTAATAAGGCGTTTTCCAAATTAAATAATTTATTTGACTCATTTATGAAAAACGTGGTAACCAAGGTGAAATTCGATCCAACAGCAGTAAATTAAATAAATTAAATGAAACAAATTAAATATTGAAACATATGAGTCTGGTTAATGTGTGCAATCAACGATCTCTATATCATATGTTTCTCAGATTAGTCGATTGTCACAATTGTGACAATCAACTTTGAATCTCTTTACTCTATTTGTTTTGGTGAGAAGACGCAAAACAGGCGATCATATTGACAATTTGCCTGACGTACATTCGTCTGACCATCATAATTCACTTACTTTATTATTAAAACTCAAAACTTAATGATCTAATCTTTCAGAAAATTTACCTGCGAAAAATCCTCAGGCAAATTCTTAGACAAGAGTACACAAATTTGTTGGAATTTAGTTAATTTCCACTGTAAATCATGTTTGGTTATTTGTTCACGCTGACCTCTATCTGTTCTCTGTAGGTCAGTTTGCTCACGGTCTGTTTGAAAAGTATTTTTCCTTATGAATCTTAACCCCACGAAAGTACATGCAGGCATCTTGAAAACCCTTTTAAAGCTTTTTGAATAAATAAAACTTGATGAAAGCCATATTTAAAATTTATGAATCAGCTTTAAAGCTGCATTAAATTTTCGTAAAGCACACGGTAAATTCATATTTAACAGTCACAATATGTCCAATTCAGCTAACGGAAAGCGATGCAAGTAGGTGGGTTACTTTATCCTCTCTGGTTTTGTGGCCGTAAGATGTAGCATCATTAATTTTTAAAAATCTGTTTAACTTATTGTCCTTTTTAAATTATTAGAAAAGGGGTTAACTGGCATTTAGTCTACGAATCTGCAAATATCGAATTTGTTTAATGAGATACATTAATCGCAAAGTGGGAATACAGGGTAATTCTTTGTTTTATGGCCCAAGGCCACAGAAATCGCACATTCCTACTTCAAATTCAATTTCTGGCGATCGAATTAAAAACGACATTTGAAGTCCAGTGGTTCCCTCCTAAATAAATTAAAATTCGGAAACAGAAAGCTGCGATAGTGGATAAGAAAAGCCCGTAAAGAATTTCACCCCTAAACATTTCCTGCATATGAATGCAGAAAAGACAGCCTGTGTTTATTTGTTTTAATTTAAATATATGTTTATAAGTGCGCATTAGAGTTCATAGGGCGTTTTTATACTTCAAAAATTTCAGACTTCTTCGTTAATTGTAATCGCAAAAATACAGCTTTGTTTAAAGTTAAGATGAATAGATGATCGTGGAAAATATAAAACACGTACATAGCTTTTCAAATTCAAAGACGTGCAGCACCGATAGGGCAGATCATCGTCCTAGTGAAAAAATTGATATTTAAAAGCCCCGGAGTAGATGCAATCACAACACTTCCACGCAATTTAGACTATAAATATTCCCGAAATTGAATCCCAAATGTTCCTTTTCTAGCTACAAAGGACTGTTAAACCTATATGTGAGAGGATTGTTTTGACTGGACATGCTTATAATCTAGGCACAGAATCGTTTGTCCTTCAACTTTCAACTACGGACCTATTGCTGGTTCATACAGAAATTAATCTATACAACCTACTTTGTTCTGAGGAGGATAATGCCAGTTGCACCTTATCAAGGTGACTGCTTCACGGGTCCAATTTATTTCCGGACATTTAAGTAATTACCATTTAATTCAAACGCAGTTGCAATCAAACATCTTCATGGTACGGTAAGTGATCCTAATAAACGTAAAGAGACGAAAGAACATACAAAACGAACAGAACGTGCTCACTAAAATAGATGGTAACGACTCGACTTTGCTGGAAGGATTCACCGGATTTTTATAAGTTCCACAGTCGATTTCGATGAGGTCAACCGTATGCTCCACAACAGGGTGGTGCATGTACGGTGACTTGCGAGTGATTAAGTTTAAAAGTGATAGTAGACTTGCGCTGCATCAACCGCACACTCTCCTCCTCCCCACCTATGCCCGATGTCAAGACAGAGTGAAGAAGACCGGAGGCGGCAGAGGGCGCAGGTGGCTGGCGCGGCTGGGGTCCCTAGGACCCTAGCCACTCCTAGGAGTGCCCCCATTCCCTGCCCCACGTTCGGCATTTGTTATGGGAGCGCCACCAGAATAACGCTTGCCGTAGCCCTGATATGACCCCCGTGTTTGTCAAACGCATCTACCACGTGGCCGGATAATGACTCACTTGCTCACATTGTTGTAATCAATTAATAGCATCTGTTTAGGATTTATCTGCATACTTTATCTTATTTTGTCCGGTTTATTGTACATTATCTTCAAACCGGATGACGCAATGACTTAAAAAGTATGACAAGTCGCAAAATGAACAAGGAAACGATCATTCTATATTGGTTCCCGCGATGGATCACATTAGTAATCGCAAAAACATGGTACGCATTCATGCTTAGTGGATGGTTGCAGGCTGTTGCAAGTTAAGCTTTGACTGACGAATTTACAGGCAAACAGGTAGTGGTGGGTAATTTTGGTCAGTAGGGTCCAGCGAGCGATACCGCCTCCGCAGTACTTTGCGGAGAAGAGGAAAGTCAGGACCCAAACGTAACTTGCAATTAGTGAGGCCAGGACTTGGGGTTGCAGTTGTTAAGCATGTACATGCATTAACGTAGGTTCCCATTCCACAGGCTTTCTCCGAGGAGACCAACCAATCAGCATCAACCTGCTGAAAAGAATAAGGGTCTCGAGCGATACCGTCTACGCAGTACTTGTTGGGGGGAATGCAAATGCAATCGTGATATTTTTATTGTTGAAGCAAAGAGGTATCACTACTATCTAAAGGTTAATAAAAATGATATTTCTACTCAGGGGAACATCTGTAATGTATATTTGACCGCGGTTGGGCATAAAAGCAATTTTTATGTGGTAAAGAGGTAATTTAACCAAAAAGTAGAAAAGCTCTTGAAGCAAGCATTTTAAGACTGACCTATAGCGACGATTAGCACGGAGGCAACCATGATATTGTTTTCGATTCTGTGTTCGGTAATTCTTGGCTATATTTTGCACGCTGAAAGGAATACAATATTCCTATCACTGGGTGGTGTCATTCATTTATTCAACTATATAATACGTTAAAAAAGGGATAGATTAGGTAAGTGTCTCTTTTTTTATGCTGATCAGTCAACTATGAATGTATGGTTTCAGTTTCAGTTTCAGGTCTCCATGGTTCCCATTGCACTAGACAATCTATTCGCTCATTGGTTTAAATATGAATAGAGGCAGCTATAAAATCCGAGGACGTAGAGGTCACGGCAAAATCTAGAATGAACGCGATGACTTTAGAAAAATATGCAGTACTTTTCATCATTAAAGTTACGTTGGCTTGCAGTTCAGGCACGGGTATGTTTAAGTCTTCGGCAAAAGGCCAAATTTTTTTCTTTGCATTTTTATATGTTTACCCTTTATGTACGTATCATATATCCTAATTTTTTTATTATTATTAATCTTACTTGTTGTTCTACATCATAATTTATTGAAAATGTGTAAGCTTTAAAGTATACGATGATTACCATGTAGTTTATATTACATATCGTATAGAAAGTATAATAGCAGTTTGCTCTGCTTCCCCAGTCTGAATGGTTAGAGCGTTTCAATTTCTTAACAGTAGTTAGCGGGTTTCAGTCTCGGATTTTGTAAGAAGGGGAGCTGTGTATCGCTGGCTGGTGAGGGCTTATAAGTTATAAAGAGCCAGTCCGGTATGTATCCAAGATGAATTAAAGGTTAGTCAACTGATTACATTGTTCGCACAGCCAGAATTTTACAAACTGAAAGGTACAGACTCAGGTCCCATTTTAAATGTACTAACGAACATTAGACTGATCCACATGCGAAGACAACTAAGCGAATTTCCACTTAAATCCTCTGAACTACGTAAATTGTTTCCAGTCTCTTTCTGCCTCGGAGGTGAAGAGGTATGACCCACATACTCATATGAATAGCGTGTTTGGCAATGGTCTGACCATCTACGGTATGTGTCTCCAAAATAGCGTTTATGGCCAATTTTGTATAGCAGGCGTCAGGCAACTGCTAGCAAAATATGAGAAAAATACGATACTGAAAGTGAAAAACACAGGAAAAAATGTGCATATATAAGTTGCCCTTGATGGCGTTTTTTTTACAGACAGAAATACAAACAACAGGAAGGGGCATTTGATAGTTTAATATTATATAACAAATAGTAGCGTACACTGTGGTCTTACAGAATGAAACCATACCTTGGCACACAATGATTAATATCCCACCGTTATACGCTAAACGGTTAAATAAGGTTATAAAACAAGGAATACCACTATATAGAATAAAGTTGACTAAACGCAGTGATGAAATCCTCTTTTACCAATTCATAACCGTGAAAGGTTGACAAGGTAACTTAAACGAATTCTTATTTCAAATGTACGATATTCCATTGATTATTCAACATTAGGGCAGCTTCCTCATAATTTCACTTGATTTCTTTTAATAATATTGTAACTTATGATCGTAAACTCTGTTTGTCGAAAGGAACATTTATTGAGGTTCCCATCTAGTTAAATGGAGTTATTTGAATAAATTCCTCTTGCTCTTTGTAGAGGCTACGAATAGGTAATCTGGTCAATAAAAATAGTAGGAACGAAGTAAATCCGTCCAATTTCCCGCAATTTTTAAATCCATCGATTTGTGTTATGCTACTCTAACTGATTGAATTTTTAAATTCGCAAAATATTCCCCGTCAGTGTAAAAAGAATAACAGATCAGATTAATTAGCAGGGAATGCAAAAAGAAAACCGTAAAAATTATGTCATTGAGTTTAACAGCTGGACCAATGTGTAGCTGTTCGATATATTGAAAGTCTCAATAGTTACTAATGTGCGGATTCCAAGTGATGAAGTTCGGCATTTTCCATATATTTCAAAATGGAGTTTCATATATTAAAAAGAAAACAACATTTCAGTTTTTCCAAAGTTTGCATGGATAAGTGGTCAGATAGTATGTTAATACTGTACTTGAAGTTAAATTTAACTAGTCTTCCACGTTGGCAAACATCGTCTTTCATTTATAGGCGGTGTATTAAATACTCATATTAATACAGCCAAAATTGGGAAATATAGAAGCCTAGACCATTGCGTGAGTAAGCGGAGCAGAATTATGACATATACTTTTTAAGGTAATTAAGCATGCATAGTCTTACACAAACAAATTTTATATGATTTGGCTTATTAGTGACCAAACACAACCTCAAGTATACATTACTATGAAGTGGTGGTGTAGGGTGGTGCACCACCTGGTGTTGAGTATGACGAGCTGATGGCGGTTAATAAGCCAGAAATGACCCTCGCAATCTTCCTTGTCTTTGCTGGTAATATTATTCTGCCTATTTTACGACTAGCTGCCATGTGGCTGCTGGCGGTGCTCAGGAGTAAGCCTCAAGACAGAGCGAAATGAGTGAGTTCCGCTGGCGATCGGCGAGCGTTCATCAACGGATGCAAGTCAATATTACCGACCTTAACGGGCAAATAAAATGAGCCCATGGCTCAATGGTTAGAGGGATAGACTTCTGATTACCAGGTCGTGGGTTCAATCCTAGGGGGATGCATAACCTGGGCTCTGAGTATGATTGGCTGATGATGGCTTATAAGTCAGAAATGACCATTTCAGTCTCCCTTATCTTTGCCGCCAAAATTTTGATTCGTTTACCGAAGACATCTAGCCAAATTCAAGACACAGGGCATAAGTGACCCAGCAGTAGTATCAATTTTCATAGAGTTCGAGTGTACGCCACGAATCCGTATTTGTTCGGTCTCTATAAAAAAGCACGATGCACCGGAGGGAATACTGCAGATTAGATTGTATCAGGGAAAATTTTTGTTTTTATTCTGTATGTGAACTTCAGCCTAGTCGTTGTGACTCAGGTGCAAAACGCCACAAACGCGAATTTGTCACCTCGGTCTCACTTATAAGCGGTCTTTCTGCAAATTGCCTACAAAGGCATACAATTTGCCTCTGTAACCAGATAATTTTATTGACCCAAGAACGTTCAATACGTTTGCAATCCAACATAAGCATATCTAAAATCAACACATTTTCCAGGTTTAAAAAATTAAACGAAGAGCAAACAATGCTCATTTTGTTTGCTTGACTTTACCCATGACCCCTGATTTTGCAAATACCGTGTGTTTCAGAAAATTGGTCGACGACACAATATTACGAATCCAACCGTCAAAACGATTCTCACGAACAGGAAAGAAACCTTGCAGCCAAATTTCTTGCACAAGGCCTCTCTGCCCTTAATAAGTCCCTCCGTTCACTTGCCCAACATGAAGCAGCGTTCTCCCTGTTCATGACTCTAGGTGACGTTTCATTCAGTGGAACCAGTTAAAATGGTCTATACTAATAACAATCGGCACTATGAACTTGCAGATATTCGACTGCCATTCTTCATCCATATCGCCTATGTAAGTTAATACATGATCTCATATATTTTGTCCACCAACTAACGTTCAGTAGGTGAACTCATTGAAAAAAATATTTATATCCATTTTTCCCAACATAGATGAATGACCTTGACTTGTCAATCATGCCCACAAAGACAGGACATGTCGCAGACTTAGTCACAGACATTTCTGGACGGATGAACATGGAGCATAGGCCACCAAGTTGTACCATCACTGGCCTATCCTTCAAAAGGACTGTGAAGCAGACATTTCAGGCTATCCCATTACCCTTTGCTTTTATATCTCTAAAATCAATTACGGAGAACCTTTACGTCAGCAATTGCATATATGGAAAGAAATATTCCTCTTACCTGTTAGGCATTCCAGTCGAATTAACTGATAAATATGTCAATCCTTATGTACCTATTCATATAGCGCGTATGAGTTTACTAGGCAATATATATATATATATATATATATATATTGCTAATAGAAGCGAAAATGCGCGTTCCCGGAAATAAATGAGAAGAAGAGGCGATCACGGGAACCATGGTTTTATTGTCCTGACGTTTCAAAATCAAACAAGATTTCATCGTCGGAGGTAAATTTTGTACCGCGCCTCACAGTATTTATAGGTGGTAACATTTCGGCTAATACGGGATTACTAAGGTTTTTGAATTTGCGTAGAGGAGGGGCCGGGTTGGGGGTGGAGATTCTCAGTCATCTTGCTGCTTGATGAGCATGGTGATGTTTCACTCTTGGCGATCATTCTTTTGCCTGTTCACTGAGTCCGTGGTGGACTGGGGGTGGGCAGGTGATGGCTGGTTCTCAATCTGGTCGGGGGCCGGAGTTCGCACGTTGGCAGTAGTCGTCAGTACCCTCATCGACCGAAGCTGCCGCCCCAGGCTGTTAATCTTGGTTGCGATCGCACCTTCGTGTGTATTCGCACCTGTCGGATATATATATATATATATATATATATATATATATATATATAAATATAGTTCTAATAGGTCTAAAAGTTCTTTCTTTACGATGAAAAATGTATTATCAACGTATCGCCACCACAATTTTGGTTTAACACCAGGGAGAGCTATCGATTCCAATTTCTGCATTACAGCTTCAGCCTTGAAGCCGGATACGGGCGACCCTATAGGGGCCCCTTTAAGTTGTTGATAGCATTGGGGTGAGAAGGAGAAATTGGTTTCTAGACAAAGGTCTAGGAGTTGGAGTAAAGCATCGGCAGGTACATCAGTGAAGTAGGCGTGGAGTAGTTCTTCGGTGCATGATCTCGCTAAATCAAGGGGGATTGAGGTGAAGAGCGAGACCACATCGAATGAAACCATTACCACTGTTAACTAATTTCACCTTATTAAAATAGACGTCCATTGCACCTATTTCCGTGCTTTCGGAGAAAAATTCAGCTGCTCAAATGTCGGATGTTCTAGCTACGGTCAAAATAATCAAAATCTACAGACTGCATATGACATTAATTATTGTGCCTTGAGGCCACTGATGAGTGGACAAATCGGCGAATGTGAAATGTGTTTTTTTGCTATGCATTCACATTTTGATAAGCAATTAAAGCTTCAAGCTTCATGTCAGGGATATTAAAACTACAAATATTTGTTTTAGATAACGAAACTGATACCAGATTAAATTCATTACTATACTGATTCACACGTCAATCTTGCCCTGTCAACGAAGTCTTAAATCGAATAAGGTGTAACGTAAGGCGATCAAGCTGTATTGAACATGATTAAGCAAGCCCATGTTAAAAAATTCGAGCAGCCGCGTAAAAGGATCATTTATATTCAGATAATTCCTTTGTGAAAAACGCGGCGGCGTCTTTAAGAGTTGAATGCGTGATAGCAAGCGGCAGTCACCTGGTAGTCTAGAGGTTTATTTTAAAGTCATTGTTCTGGAATTCCTGCATTAGCTGTTAGCTTACTATATCAGAATTAATGGATTCTTTACGTTGCAGTAGACGTAGAAGCAAGTGACTGGCTTCAAATGCAAAAGCTTGAAAATTGCTTTTAAATCTAATTTCCGTATTTTTTGTGTGCTTTTCACTCATGTGGAAAAACAAACACTTTTAATCAAACCGTGAAATCCATGATCCGCAAGCTAGTAAAGCAGTTCATTCTCCCAGTTAAAGTTAGTGAAGCATATCTGTGAAAAAGTACATGATTCTAGCTAGGTCAAGTAAAGATTTCTCTTAATTTCATTTGCATGTCAGGCAACCCTTCAATACAACACACGCATAAATGGAGGTCAGTCTATACAGTAATGCACCAACAACAGTCTAACATATGCTTTTCAGCGCTAAACCCCTGTATGTTTGGCTGAACTTGAATTCGTCTAGTCCCTTTCACACCTTTTGCCACGTAACATGTAAACCAAACTCATCGGTGTTACGAAAATAAAAATGCCAATTGCGTTAAATACTATTAAACGAACTTATATTAATTGGAAAATTGTGTTATTTAGCAAAGATGGATGGTAGACCAGGGATGGGTTTGGCAAAATAGAACAACCCGATTATTTTCGATGTTCATTAGAAGAAGCATTTATAGGGTTGCTTTGTTAATGGGAATGTTTAGTTGACGAAAATTAAACCTGTGGTTGTAAAGAATGCCTTCCCTTATACTTCTAGCTAAAATGCTAAACACATTTAACTACTCCTGAGGAAGTCTGTTAAAAGAGTACTGCATGCAGTGTAGATAGAATTAGAGTCCTTCTCATCAACACGAAGCATAATATTTCATCTGAAAATTATATTCCAATTTAATAGGTATGGACTTAATTGTAACTTTTATCCCTATGAACTCTCTGTCGACAATCTCAAGCGAAATCGTCTTTGCTTTTACCATTATCGTTTCATACCGAAAACCGAAAGTTTTTATTGATTTATTTTATCACAATAAATGGTGGAAGCTTAAACCTGAATACTTGTCAGTTCGCCGACGAATTATATTCTCTTGGAATACTTGATAATATAACAAAGCCATTATCTCCTTTTCCCAGAAAGTAATGAAAATGTTAAGAGGAGTGTCTAATGTTAATCAGGCGAACGACAATATGTATTTTAGCACTAATCTGCTATACTCAATACATTAAACGTGCCGTAAGCGATGTTTATTGTCAGGTAAAATCGCTGCAGCACCTATTATAAGACTTTCAGTGTAGCCTTGTTAAACCTTAATGGAGTAATCTGAAACGTATGAAATTTTCCATGAAAACGTTTATATCTAACCATAAAACCTTGTGCAGCCTTGTCTCACAGATGTTCGGCTTTTTGATCACAAATGTAGTTGATGTTAATCTAAAGGTTGCCGCAGTACAGGTCAAAACAATAACATAGGTAGATTTCACATTATTTTACCTACTGATTTTCCTTTTCGAAGTTTAAATTAAATTATATGTATTATTCACCCTTCTTATTTTGTTGGTTAAAGGTTGATTGCTTGTACGATGCAAAATCAACTTCCATTAATTAAATATTCCCAACACCAAAAACTTAATCTTTCAAAAGTAACTAAAATATCCTGATGATGACGTTCCAATGGGTTCTTCTTGATTTATTTTGGTGTCATGTCTACCGCCGCTAGGCAAAAGAGACCACGTGGTACCGCGATGGGAGTACTCACTATTTTCTATACCAGCAAGACCCACAACTATCAGGAGGAATATATGGCAAAGCGATTTCGGTGGAATGAGGGCCAAACTCATGCGCACTCAGTGGGAACCTTAATTCTTTGGAAACATAACCGAGGACTGGGAAACGTTACGGGACATACTGCACAGGCTCATCGAAAATCACTGTCCGATTTTGAGACAAGGGTTAACCAACAAAACACGATGGCTTACGCATGCCTTAAAACTTGAAGTTAACAAAAAGCGGAAATTGTGGAAAAAATCGCTTACGGACGGAACTCCTGCATCTCTAAATGCGTACAAAATACAGAGAAATCTGACCAAGGGCCTTATTGTTAGAACGAGACAGGCTTTCGAAGTGGACCTGCTGAACCAGGCCACCGTGAACCCGAAACTGTTTTACGGTTAACTTTAGGCAGAATACACGGAACAAGGATCCGATACCCCTGTTGAGGACCGCCGAGGGCATAGACCTTACCGAAGACGGTGCGAAAACTGATCATTTTTCGGAATTTTTCCAGTCTGTTTTCACAAAGGAAACGAGATACGATCACACTACCGATGGCTTCAAAGTGAATAGAATAGTTGATACTGTTCATTTCACCGAGACTACTGTCCTCAAGGAACTTTTTAGGGTTAAAGGAATCTAAGTCACCAGATGAAGTACCTGCCAAGCTGTTGTGAGAGCTCTTGAGAGAGTTGGCAAAACCACTTTCAACGCTTTTCCAAACATCCTTCCAGACCGGAAGTCTACTATCCAACTGGAAATCGGCATATATTACGCCGCTTTATAAGGGTGGAAGCCGGGCCTCTGCAAACAATTATCGATCGGTCAGCCTAACTTCAGTTTGCTGCAAAATAATGGAAAAAATAATTAAGCAACAACTAATGCAGTTCCTAGAACATAACAATCTGCTATCCGAGGTTTAGCACGGTTTCCGTAGAGGTAGATCCTGCATCACAAATTTGCTCTAATGTTTAGAACGTTGAACTGAGGCGGTCGATAGAGGAAATACGATGCACTCTGACTATATCGACTTCAAAAAGGCTTTCAAGAGCGTGCCATACCACATCTTTCTTTATAAACTCAACCGCATTGGCGTTAGACGTAGGCTTCTGACATGGATAGACAACTTATTGACTGGCCGTTAACAAACTGTCCATATCAGCGACAAACAGTCGATCAAGGTCTAGGTTAAGAGTGGTGTTCCCCTAGGCTATGTTCTCGGCCCCAATTTGTTCATTGTCTACATCAACGATTGTGCCAACGAGCTAGACTGCGATAATGCCATGTTTGCCGATGATCTCAAACTTTGGCTCGACATTCAAACTGCAGCTGACGAAGAGAACTTGCAGGCAAACTTAAATCGACTCCGGAAATGGTCAAATGACAGGCTCTTGCCGTTTAATGAGAGCAAGTGCAACATCATACGAGTCGGGAAAAGCAATCCTTCGAACCGTACGGTATACAGTCTGAATGGCATTCCATTGAAAGAAGTGGATGCCCAAAAGGACCAGGGAGTCTGGATTACGCCCTCGCTTAAACCCTCCCAACATTGCGCAAAGGTAGCGAAGTCAGCCATGTCGATTCTGCACCTCGTTAAACGAGCTTTCGCAGCATTCACTACTGACTGCTTCGCTTGCACGATAGACAGCTTCGGGGGGACCTGATAATAACATTCCGCATACTACGCGTCAAGGACTGTTGTCTCGTCCCAGGGGATTTCTTCGATTTAGCAACAACAATGAAATTGAGAGGTCATCCTCTCAAATTACGTGTGACTGGAGCAAGGCTAGGCACTCAGAAGTATTTCATCTCCAAAAAAAGGAGTTAAAGCTTTGGAATAATCTTCCTCTGGATGTTTTTTGGTTGGATTTCTTGGAGGTTTTTAAGCGAAAGTTAGATCGATTTAATGGTGCGAGCAACAACACGAACTGAAAGCTGCAAGAGTGACATAAGAAAATAAGGTATTTAGGATACTATTAGCTATATTTGAGTATCATTTCTTTATGTTTTTTGTTATTTGCGTTCGTGGGCTTGCACTCTTATAATTCCCATGCTGAGGTCCCCGAGGCCTTCGCTTCCTAATTATTTCACACCTAGGTGACACCGTGATAGTTCGCATCAGCTAGACCTGACAGTCATCGTCCATGCGGTGTATGAACGTTCTCCTTTGGTTTTAACCGCAACGGACCGAGGATGATCTGGGCGGATATCTACGTTTTTAAAATCACTCAACGGATTCTGCAATCAGCAAGGGAGAATCTGGCTTCACCTTCGCTGATTAATGTGACTTCAACGATGCCCCTTTTTGGACCCCTTCCCCACGGGCGACAGTTTTTTTCTCCTAAATATCACCAGGAGATTTTGTCACTGTCTGGTCTCTTTTTCAACTACATTCCAGCCAGTTGGCTAATATTAATTGGCCTCGCCAACATATCGAGATACTATTTTTTGATACCACAACTCGCATGTACAAATAGGGAATTTACAGTCGACTCACCTACATCTCCCTCAAATATACTGATACTGAACTTGTTTTACAGGGACGCCTACAATAGACCTTTATTACGACGATGTTAAAGCCATTTGAAATCTCGCATTCAAAAAATTTAATTGATTTTTATTTTTCAGAAACACAAATATTCGAACTGATTGTCAGTAAACTGTTGAAATATTTGCATTTATAAATTATTTGAAAAGTCGACGATGTCGCGTTCTAGCCGAAACAAAGTTTTACCCGAAATAAATCCGTAATTGAAGATGTCTGATGATCCACATATCTAATTCGATTTTAACCGAAAATAGATAACGAGAATTTATCTTTACAAATATTTCGTAATTATGCTTCAAATGCAAGCTTTGCGCAAATACAAGGAAACTAATTAGTGCAGAATTTTGCCGGGACTGCATACACGCACTTAGTATGTTGCAACTGTTAAATGTGTAAAGAAAAATCTGATAAAAAAACCTACAAAAGACTAGGAGGCGTTAATTTCAGAAGGTTTATCTGCCAACCAGACATATTCTTAGAAGGGTCTTAATGAACTTCTAATTTTTTACAGGGGTTTCACAGCTGGTTGACCTGTGTCGGTTCTCCCTGTGTCAGTACTCTCCTAATCTGCTTAAAGAGTATTTTTCCCTCTCAATTTAAACGCAACGAATGTAAATGCATGCGTCTTGAAAACGTTTTTAAAACCTTTTGAATAAATGAAATTGCATGCAAGTCAGTATATGAGTTTTTTTGATTCAGCTTTAAAGCTGTATTAAAGTTTCGTTAATCACCTCAGAACTTCACAAAATCGTTTTGCTTATTCTCCAGCTGTGCTAAATAGGCCGCCTCCCGCTCCCATAAGGTTAAATTAATATTTATGCTCTGAGTACCAAATTTATATTTAAAACCACATATCTCAAAACTGACAAAGTACAGTTATGAATTTCCTGTATGGCTATAATTATTTGAAATTAAAACAACCGGACTGAGCTACTTTACCGTAAAGCCAAGAATCAAAGGTAATTCAACATTATTGAGGACAGAAATTCCGTATACTTTGGCAATCATACGTTCATCTTGTTTCAAGGATTTAGCCAGAACTTTGGAAATTAATTTTCTTCTTTTGAGACATTTCAATACCTTTTCGATATTTGAGTTCTAACTTTGCCATTTGGCAGTTAGGGCCTGTAAGTCGAGTCATCTGCTAATATGGATGTCATCTTATCTATGAAGTCTGTCTTGTTTAATATAGACATAGAACGTCCTTAATTGGCAAGCAACTATTATAATGCATTTATCTTTCTTAAGTTCATTTACGGCTTTAAATCCGTCACAAGATTGTGTTGAGTATATCGATCGGTTCTTTAGAGTTTGAATTACGTTATTTCACATTGCGAGTCTTTCTTCCTTTGTCAGATCGGTTGAGGGTAGATTAAATTCAAAACCAGCCAAGGAAAACCTTGTTATTAAAATCAGACGGGAGTTATTTTTATTCTTTTGCATAGAACCTATTCTTCTGTTGCGGTTAGAACACTTGATGACAGATTTACAACATTTTATTTGGAAACGTCAGCTGATTGAAAATTTTATTAGAAATGAACATCCACTTTTTTTCCAAAGATTTCCTCATTTGAGTCGTTCTAGCAATGCGACATACGCAATTGTCTCCAATATGGTTTCGTATACATTTGCATGAAGACTATTGTGACAAAAGTTCATGTGTTCATATTTTTGTTCTTTGAACTTACAGAGTATGATGGGCATCAGTTATGAAAACTCTGAAGAGCTGATTGCCACAACGGTTGGCAACGTGATAGCCCTTGGTAGATTTTATTACAGGCTTCATTCGTACATACCTCGGCAGAATTTTGTTGCTTCGGCATCAGTGTAAGAAAGATAACTGCTCTTGTACCAAACTTTTGCGAATCGTTCATTTCTCCCATCGTCGAGCGTGCAGTTAAATACAATGCAAGACATTCATACGTTTAAATTGAAATATTAACATCCATAAATATTTAGTTAGAATAAATTGAATTTCTTTGGGAATAAAGTAGTTTTATTAAATTTAATTTCGAATCTGGTTTCCCAGTCCGTCTATGAGATGTACACAAACCAGTTCAAAACCAGGAAACTGGCAAACCCTCCCGTATATACAAAATGTATTTGAGTTAGTCGAATTACAGCTCAAAAAACGTTAGGAAAAATAGCGGCTTATCCTACAACAACTTTGTGCACCCAGCTTATACATCCATAGGAGAGGGTTGGCTATTCCAACAAAAAAGAAGAAGTCTACAAAATACAGTGCAGCAGACGTGATGCAGTCTACTATGGCCAAGCCTATAAGTGTCTATCCAACCATTAACATAAAGATCGGTTATCGGTGAAGACACAGGCTGCCATATCACATGTATCCATTTACACAATGGATACAGGACAAATATTAGAATAGTTGGATGCTAATGTCAAGGACGCCTCCCCAACAAAGAAGATCCAAGAATTCCTAGAGAAAATGCAGTCGTACGAGGCATGCATCGAGGTGGGTGTGCATAACCAATTTCTCAAGTTCAGTTGGAAGCGAACACGGCCACTATCGACCAAAAACCTGAACGCTGCGAATGCCAATTGGCTAAAACTTTAGCGAACCACAAATTCTCGTGTAAGGCATTGTTTAAGGTTACCCGGTTTGTGTACGTACCATTCGTCTGACTGCAACCTGGTGTACCAGACACGAAAATTATGCAAAACATTATTTTGTTCATGAAGAAATTCAGTTTCATTTAATAAATAAATGAATATATATATATATATATATCGGGAAAATAATTTCTGAAATTATTAAGTGCAGGACATGGAGTCAGGTGCTTCGGATATGACGTTTTACGGACAGACCCGAAATTTATATATATATATATATATATAGAACTGGTTAAGCGGCACTGTAATGCAGCCGCGATTTTCCAGTAATGGATGAACCACGTATTACCGATGCTTATAACTCTTTGGTGCATTACAATAAGAATATCTGCGGAGGATTTAAGGATATAGCGTGGCTTTGCGCGACCACAAAATTGGATGTACCTGTGATTAGAGGGTGTTCGTTGCATAAGAATAATTAGAATAAATTTTTATTGTGGATGTCCCTGGTCGTCCACTTTCGCATTCGCATTTCCCAATAACTAAAGTGATTGCACCAGAAAAATTCTTTAAATCCTTTAATCTTTATCTTACTAGTTTTGAGACCAGGTATTAGGATAGCCGAAAATCCGTAATCAAACGATTCCAACGGCAGAAAGAGGCCATCATTAAACATTTTTATGGATTGGCTTAATGAAATCTTAGAGCTTGACCTGAAATTTCCTGATTGTCTGATAAAACGTCGGGGTAATTCTGTATCTCTTTTTCCAACTCAATACAAACATCCTTTTTACTGTAGCCGATCTTGTCTACGGCAATTCTTTTACACTACCCGTAACTTAGCCTCTCCTTAATACGCTTACATTATTTGGTCCTTTCGGTTATGACTACCAGCTACACAACCGAATGCAGAATCTTTGCTGAATGTTCCACGGGTGTCACCTGTCAGATTCTTCATCCATAACTTCATGGGCACGTTTGAATTCCTCATTTCAAGGCATAACATTATTATTCGGATATTCCGACCGCCAATCACCTGTTAGAAAAGATAAAGGTTGCCTTAGTAAGGTCAACTCGAAAAATCTTATCGAACACGTGGTGATATGAGACTACACAGATGGCCCTGGCTGGTCATTGCGTCTGTCAGTCAGCCCGGTCCTCTTTGGAAGACGAATCTCATCCAAGTGGTCAAGCTGGAAAATCATACCGACGCCCACCTTCTGCCAGTACTGTCACTTTGTAAACCAAGAGAGTTTAAAACTGTGAGGTGAACGACTGTCTAGTTCAGTAACCAATTTGATGCTCTACCCAACGGCTTGTTCGTTGGAAATTTTCCATTTGCATACCCAACTAAGTCGTTTTTATTATCAATATTATGGTCGTGGGATTTTCGTGCATGTTTTCCTTAGATTGTTGTGGAAGTTTTCTTTCTCAAATTGTTTGCAGAATGTTTTAAGCTGGTTGTTAATCAAACATGCCAAGCATGAATATTTTAATATGAGGAAGAAATAACAAATAAACAAATAACTGCAGCAGAGGAGCTGACAACTCTTCAATCACAACTGTTGCATGCAGAGAATGGACTTGACTATCTCTATAAGAAGAAGGTTATCTATGAAATGTTATGCGATGTCTTTGATGCTGTATATTGTGGCTTAACGGGAAAATCAGCCTTTTGCACGTATCCACGAAAATTAACTGGCAGTAAGCGGCGAAACCTTATGGCTCAAATAGCCATATACCCCCTTGCTACCGGTCACATATTTACCGGGGCCAAAATTCGCAGCTACAAATATGTTCCTTCAAAAACCAACAGTAACTTACAGATGTAAAACTTCCTCGGCGGAAATGAAGGAGACAAGACTTAATCAATACCGAAACATGTGCACAGCGACCGATAACTGTGGCAAACAACACCCGAAGATCCGTTTTAAAGTATGTGTTTTTGCACATTCCATCAGATCTGCATTCACCCTTGGGAACAGCGTCGAAAAAGTGCCAAGAAATCCGTTCCTACTTATGTGAAAGAATATATGCGTTTTCAAATACTCATTTCGTACCCTTATGCGGTATAAATGTACAAGGTGTGGTTTCTTCCCTATCATGATCCAAATCAGTTTCTCCGTTTCACTGCACTTAAAATAAAGTTTTCATGAAAGTCCCAGTGCTATTTGGAGTAGAAGGTGAACAGTGCCATTGTGGGAGTTTCTGTGTCTCTCTAATATTCTGGCTGTTAACTTAAAGAGAAGGGATTGCGTTGAGCTAAACATAAAGCCTGGCACAAGCCTTTGCTAATGTAGGGACACTATGCAGAATGCTACTATGAATCAGTGTTGCAGTCCTGTGCAAGAAGACGTAATAAAAAAGTCCATACGAAACCGCATATGGACAGGAAAAATGAGTTAACGGACGGATACAGAAAGAAATGTGGGCTAAAAGGTTTTACTATCACAAATCGACAGATGACTACCAGTCACCAACAGTCTTGAAGGGTTGCGAATCCTGAAGCCTGTGGTGCACAGGCAGCACAAGAGCCTAAATACCAAGAACAAAAACGCCGTTCGCACCCAACTATGGTAATTGGATTTGCGCATGCGCCAGTAAACTTTATCAAATCATCTTTTTGTGCAAATTGATGCAAAATAAGTCCACCTGTGAGGTCAGTAGTAGTATGAAATGTATTAACGGAATTATAGGTTTTATAACTAACCACCTGTCCACCTTTGTATTGATCATACCAATGCCTTATATTCTATTTTGAATTTAAAAAAATAAGGTGTGGTTGTGATCCTAGGAACTTGTGCAGGTTCGGGTGTTTTGTTAGCATACATTGCCTTTGTTCACCTTTTTTTGAGATGCAAGCGTTCCTGCTTGTGCAAATTAGTGTTCCACGCATATCAAAACTCGAAAACTGCACCGCCACTAAACGAATGTGCATTGTGGTGGTTAAAAATCAAAAAAATATTTTTGTGCCGTTTAAGACATTAATCCAACAGTTCCTACCCCAGCTCTTCTCCAAATACTTTAAACGGCAGTAGCTGACTCTGTCCTTTGAACGTATTATTCACAGAGGTGATTAGTTTGCTGTTTGCTCAGCAAAAAAAGGTTATGCTGATTAAAAACGCTAAGAAGACGGAAATCATGTTATTTCGTTTGGACAGGTCACTGGAAAAAAAGCCTTATACTATTTCATAGCCGTTTAAGATAAAAATATTTCCGTGTGAATCAAAACAGACTAAATTAGTTTTTCTCGTATGAAACTGTAGGTCTCGTTCAGAACGCGATAAGCAGACTGAGCTTGAACACTGGATATTTTTATGAGAATCGCAGCCAGAATGACATAGGTGCAAGTCTATTGCGCCGATGGGAGATTTTAGCAAAAGATTAAGGCACAAACCTTTTAGAACATAACACTAACGCAGATTAGGTCCTCGCAGACCAAAGTCAACTGTATTTGACACCTCCGTAGCATACAAAGCGAATCTAAGCTGTGCTCTGTTAAATATGCTGCATACGTGGAGATGTAGATTTCCGTGAGTTCAGTAAAATCACAATAATAATCACACAAGGGTTTTGCAATAGAGCAGCTCCTTACTATGTTCTGAAAGTTAAGATAGTGCGTCTACTCACTAGCATCAGAATAAAGCGTTTTAAATATTTTATCTTATTGAATCCTGCTTTAAAAAAATTAACCTCTAGAAGTCCAATCTTCAAACGAGTTCCAGTGCAAAGACGACTTCCTCGATAGCGCCATCAGGTTTTCCGGTACATATTCAGTTCAAAAAAGAGACACCAACAGAATGCTGTACCACTTTGATCCGACAAAATGTGAAGGAACATATCTGCTCAAACGTTATTTTGATAGCAAACATTTGTGTCAAATACGTACGTGCTTTCCAAAATTTCAATATCTTTGTATTTCTAGTCCAGTTAAGCATATTTTCAGTATTATTTTCGTTCATTTCAGCGAATAAATCTATATGACCGCCATTTTTTGACGGAACCAAAGGCGATGGCTAAAGCAGTAACCACATTTATCGGTATCGTTTATCCGGACACTTTCGAGAACAACTGCACCGTGTTTTACTTCAGGCGTGGAAGGCTAACTGAAGTCGTTCCCCAGAAAATTAAGCCACTTACAGGCATTATCTTTTCAAAAGAATTTGATAACGTGTTCGCGAGAAGTTTTGAATTACTACGCAGGAGCAGGCCAATGACTTGTTAACGCTTCCAAGTAAAATTGACACTTCCATCAATAATAACACAGCAATGCACCAAAGTAAGATAATTTGTTGTTAAAAAGGAATAGATACGTTCTTCTCAAATAAAAACATGTTTCTTATATTGGTTTTTTTGTGGGGATTCATTTATTAATTTTTCTCAAAGCCTTCAATAAAAATGGAAGTTAAATTCTTATCTCCCGTGTCTGTATCAACAATTGACAACAGTATCAGTATCAGTATCAGTATATTTGAGGGAGATGTAGGTAAGTCACCTTTGAATTCCCGTTTTTGTACATACAAGTTGTGGTATCACAAAAAATAGTATCTCGACATGTTGGCGAGGACAAATTTATGCAATTGCTCATATTGAAAGCGCTGGATATAAGTCAGGTTCCAGTCACATTTTGCTACTGAATGACAATGCTTGGATAATTTAATTCACATTAGGTCCGCTATCGTTTCTTGTGTTCATTTACGTGGATACTTAAGTAAATACATTGTTTCTTATGAAATATTCTTTAATAATTTGAAGCTTACCTTGAGATAATCTATGAGAATGTAACCTTATAGTCCAGGTTCAAATGTTATTCCAAATATTTGAGTCAACCTCCAAAAGGTAAACTGGAATGGCGTAAATTAACCTATTCGCCACTTTAATGGTATTAATATGAGACCATGCGAGTTGGAAATGATTTAAATTTAATATTCAAGACTAGAGGGATTAACACTTTTGACGCTCAAACAATACGCATGCGGACAAAGGTTACTTTGGTTTGTGGTAAGGGAGATCTCCTGAAGATTAAATTAAGTAATAAGTTACTAAACACGACATTAATCGCGGAAAAATAGTACGCGTGGCTTAACTTTTGTTGTGTCTCATAACTGATTGACGACCACCCATCCAATTTAATCAAATTCTCAACCAATACCGACAAGAGAAGGAGCCTGTTTGCAGGTGGTATTGGAGACCCCTGAACGCCAACGTTGAAGCTATTACAGGATATGTGGTTCAGCTATAATTATCTTATAAATTTCATCCTACAATAAGAAAGATATCTTGAAAGACAAAAAAGTCAAGATCGAAAAACCAAAACCATGCTTAGTAAAGCTAGAAATTTTGTTGATCATATAAAACTATTACCGGAATTCCCTCAGACCTCAGCGCCCACTTGCTGAACAAAATCGCTGAAGCCGATTTCAGCCGCAGCAGAAATTGCTAAGGTTTTCCTGGATATTTGTAAAGTAAAATCATTGCTTTCTACGACTTTAGCTTATAGGTCTAAATTATCAAAGCTTTTTAGTTACGTTTGAAGGACCTCCCGATATATTTTGAGGTGAAGTGAGGCGAAATAATCGACAATGAGTGCTTACGCAAGGCTTGTGTATTTCTTATTATAAGCCCTTCTCAAATAAATATGTTATAGGACAAAAAACGAAAAGTTTTATTTTGATTAAAAGTTTGAAATATATGCTCAAATAGGACAAGATAATGATAGCGACTAGAACGGAAACGCCTGATATTTCGGCCGTTACTTTAATCTTCAATATATATTTTTCTGCATGCCAAGGAGAACAGTACATTTAAATATATTTTTGTGACGTTTGTAATTATATGTTTATTTTACAAGAAATTGACTGTGCATTAAATGGGATAAATGAGGTCAGATTAATTCTTATGTTCTTTAGTTCTCTGGGACCGTGTAACAAGCCTTTCTCTATGAATCTGAAAACAATGTGATACACGTTTTTGCTCGCTAGTGGGCCTTAAGCTTCTGCTTTGAACTGGCTAAGATTTGTTACCGTAAAAAATATTCCTGTTTTATTTTTACTATCTTCCTTGATAAACTGATGAACTAATTCATACATTATTTTGGCCAATTATCTGGCTGACGTTAGAATGCAGTTTTACATACTGGAACAATGATCGTAAAAAAATCGTCTTTCACCGGTTAGCCAGTTATGACACTGCAGACTAGAGTATCTCTCAGCAGCCTGAAACCTGCCTATCGGGTTAGGAATTCGCGGCCTAATTGGCTACAACGACGTCTTTTTAAGCTGACCATTTGTGTACAGTCTTAAGATCAGTTGAACGACCTAGAACGAAATACAATGCCATTAAAGGACTGTGCAATCCTTTTTATGATACATGTTACACTTGCTTGCAGTTCAATAACAGGTATGTTTTACTCCACGGCAGAAGACTTGCTGTGCAGGATATAAAAACACACTGGTACCATTTAATCAAATATATAATGCTTCCTTTTGTTTCCATTGTCATCATTATTAAAGAAGTAGGCTTACATTCGTTGTAAATTTAAATTACTTGGTTCTCTCTTTGAAATGAAAAAACAATGCAGTTTATTTTATCTACCTCAAAGGCGCAACTAAAAATCTTTTTTAAGATAAGCAGACGATCACATAACTGATCCAGACGATGATCCCTCTTTTATCTGTGGTTCACTGAAGTGTTTTGGACCGCTAGTTTTACAACCAGAGTGGTTTCATTTGAAACCCAAAACCCACCCCTATATAAAAATGCTTCGCTTTGCTATTGCAGTTTCAGCTTGTGAATTTATATCTAATTATATTGTTAAGTTGCCAATTTCCTACAGTATGTGTCGATTAACTGTCGAAATATGTGCAGTCTTGTTGGATATAAAGCATCAAACCGCAAGACCAATTTACTGGAATAGGCCAAATGCTTATACAATTTAAAATTTCCCATTTCCTCCCATGATTAATGTTTGTTCCCTTTCTTACGAGATCTCAACATAAGTTAAGAAATATAAAGGAAACCTTAGGTAGACACATTTGGATTACACACCAATGCAAGTGTAACCTTTCAAATAGTTCAATAAATCTTAGAAACAACTACCGTTTATCCAAACGGATAAGTTATTTACGCCAATCAAAAAAGATTATACACAGTAAAAATGGCCATTTAAATAATAAACATTTTTTTAATGCATTTTCGCTACCCTAAAAATTCATCAATACTATATAAAGCAGGCAAAAACTTTTTTGTTCACGTTTGATAAAAAAATATATACCTTCTGTTGAAGGTGTATGTATGCAATAAAGTAACCTTAGATATTGTGAATATTTTTAAAAACGGTTAATGTGGCCTCAAATCAACAATGAAAACGAAGCATTGGTATGCAATTCTGATGCCCAACTCATCGTTGGCCAGTCAATACCATAATTTGGGTTTACATGACAAAGTATAGGCTGTGTCGTATTTGGTCAAAATCACATGAAAGGCCTAACTGCAAGACCAGGTTGCGTAGTCAAACGGTTGCAATCAGCGATAGCATTCAGCACCGGGTCCACAATTTTAGTTTAGTTTAGATTAAGACACATGCTTCAGTCATTCGTTCTGCAAATGCCCACACGCATGTTCAATTACTCGTGTAACATGAAGGTTAAAACCACTCAACACAAACATACTGTACAATCAAAAGCATCAACAGCACTACAAAATCAACTTGGAAAACATCAAACTGCTTTAAATTGCTTTTATGTAATCCAGGTCCCTTTTTTGCCAATCCCATGTTCTTTAGGATACCGGTTCAACACAAAATCCAACAAAATTCACCTTGCAGCCAATTCAATCGAACTGGGAGACGAAGAAATAGCACGATTTCTGGTACTGAGCATATCTGCTATAGAGAATTCCATGCGCCAAATTGCGAAACATGAAGCCACCTTCTCACTGTTCATGAGTCTCGGTAAATTTTCCAGCACAGTAAACTGTAACATGAGCTATAATAAAAGCAAAAAGCAATATGAATGTATGAATGTCCAAGCTCCTTTCGTCTTCTAAATCACCTACGTAAGTTAACCAGCATCTCATGTATAGGGTCCGCCGATTACTGTTCTGTTTGTTGATGCCTTCAAAGCACTTTTGTACATTTTTAAAACCACAGCTGGACAAACTGGACTCGCCAATTATGCCGATAATGACAAAGCATGTTGCAGACGTCGTGATAGACATTTCTGGAGGGATGATAACGAACAACACGCCACCAAAATGTATCATCACAGTTATCTCCTTTAAAAGCATCAACAAAAAGATATTTAAAGAAATTGTCTTACCCTTTGGGTATATATCTCAATATAAAATCGACCAATATATTCAGGAAGCAGTTAAATATCTAGAAAGGATTATTCCTATGGCTTGGACCACTTTGCCAGTCGAACAGGCTTATGAAGGTACCATCACTGACTTGCGTTTTCGCTTTATGCACATGTTTTAAATATTCAATCAGTAGACGATACATTACATATTTTATGCCAACATTGGTCCACGGAGTTTCATTTGTGTTTGAGAAGAGTAGTTATGTCAAGGTTATTTTGAATTGTCTAGATCGAGGCCAAGCAACATATCCCTCAATATTTTCAATAAGCGAATACCGATTGGCTCTCTGATATATGGCTTTGGGGATGGGAACGGGATGCTTTGTAACATGTAAGCAATCGTGGTATTTCATAGGCTAAGGCGAAGAATAGGGAAGCTGAATGTGTAAACTAGGCTGCCATGTATCATTGCATTTTGCTGTCCGATTTTTTCTTTTGTCGATGAATGATGACTGCTTAGCCGAAAACGAATATAGCAGGTTCATTCATATCATTGATTGGTCATTAACTGCAATTGCCTATGAAAGGTCTGTGATGCTTTCCCAGAATCCAAACTATTATGGTCAACTCCACAAATAACCCGGCAGACCGCCCCGCTCGATATACCAGATACGGATTAATTTATACATTAGAAATAATTGAAAGCCAAAAGCGTCTACCGTATATTATGTTCATACAGAAAAGCATATGCCTTCACTAGCATACGAAAGCATAGATCAGCAGCAAATATATAAGGATGCAGTCTTGCATAATTATGCTGGATTGACGCTAAGAAACACATGTGTTAGTATGTCAATGAAGTGGCTTAGTATATATATGGCGTGGTTGCCCGGCGACCATACGCTTACTATATTTGGCAGTGGTTGTTGTCCTTCCCGGCGCTCGTGGTTGATAGCATGACTGTTCGTCGGTCCATGTTCGAGTTGGTAAAGGCCGTGATGTCATCACCGTTGTCGGTCTTTGGCGTGACGATTACTCGGCAATTCAGCCAGCGCTTCATCCGGACTTTCGAGTACCCGCATCCTCCCCGCGTGGCTGGTAATTTATTTAGCCTAGGAAAAATCGCAACAGAGAACATGGAGGCGGAACATCCTTGCACTTGTTAATTGAATGAATAACAAAGACTCAAGCTGCTCACGCGGTTGTCACCTCTGGCGAGAAATTTGGCCTCAGCAAACTTGAAGGTGTGGTCAGGTCTCGTCGAATGAGCCACGATCTGGAAGTGAGCCTCTTTCATTCTCATCACTGCTGCATGCTCGGCCATTCGCGTGTGGAGTAGTCTCACAGTTTTTCCGACGTAGTTGCTTTTTCCGCAACTGACATGTACCATACAGTCCTGTCAAATCATTTTATTGGTCATATTCTATCCAAGCCACGACACGGAGAAGAGGATAGCGTGGTGGTGGCGTGTGTCCCTTTCGGCGATGTGGGCCGCACCACCGCGGCTGCGTGGGCGTAGCGCGTGAAATCACTGGGGTAACTCAATACGTTTATTAGTGGAGTTTGTGTCTGACACCCACGCCTCCAGCAGTTCCACCCTTACTTGCTGCCGTCCGCGTGTTCGCATATTCGAACTATTCGCCTTCCTCCTTGGTGTGGGTGGCGACTTGAGACTGTGGGTCACCTTTCAAAACTTCCCTTTGGTATTCGAGTATTCACAGTGTGAAACGTCATCCTGTTTGGACTGTATTATGGCGAGCCCGATTCTGACACGACATCTGATAAACGATACTCGAGTGTTCGCCTGCGTCAAGTTAGTCCTTCAATCATTTTAATTGTGGCACGCTTGATGGATGCCGGTCGATGGGCGATGACCACATCTAGAAACCTGCTTTTTGCGCCCGAAAATATTATTAATATACGTTTTGGAGTGCCAAATTGTTCGTGTGACTCGTCCGTTTGTCCGTCGTGGGCGCGTAGGTATGCAATGGCTTAAGAAATTCTTCGGATTCGCATCTGGATAACAACATTTTTTGCGCTCTTCCTTCGGGCTGAATATAATTCGTTTTTACCCGGTCGAAATGCGCCATAGAACAGCAACTCTGATGCAACCCCGGGCGATTGCTATGGTAACTAAGGTCCTGGGTAGTGTAAACCGCCTTTCTATACACCATAGTGCTAAGGCTACCATCAGATCTACGTGTGACGAGCACATCAAGGAAAGGTAATTTGTCGGCTTCCTCTTCTTACCTCATGAACTGAATATAGAGTAATTTGCTGGTAATGAGGTCCTCAAAGCCTGACGGTCTGCCCCTCGCAATAATAAAAAATGTGTCGTCCAGGTATGGGGGCCAAAACACCGGCTCATAAGTGTTTAAGAGCCTATTCCACCACTGCGCTGGATATGCCGGATGCCGTGGGATTCCTTTGATCTGTTCATAATGTCTACCATTTTAAGTGAAAAAGGATCGTCTGCAGAGCACATGGAGTGGCATTATACTTCCGATATTTAGAGCCTCCTTTGTTTCACGATACCTTTCTTTCAGCTGCTTGTGTAGCACATAACACGCTAATTCTGACAAAAATCGACGTGAATAGCATGAGAACTTCAAAGGACACTTTGATGTGGATGAGTCGGATAGTGTTTTCTAGAATTTTAATAAAGAATTGGGAAGCTAAATTGATTGATATTTCAGAGTATTCTCGTAGCAAATTGGGTTTTTGGGCTACCCTTGGCTAGATTGTATGTGGGGCTGCATTTTCTGGAAACGATTTGTCCCAGGGAAACGTTGGCCTAATGTTTTCTGGGATGACCATAGTTTCAGGACAGTGCGGTATCTTTTGGGTATCGCCCTTGGACTGGCAGTAACTATACTTGCCAGAGTGATAAGGATGAAGGACCGGCTAGGTGCAGACGAGTGATCTGGCTAAGTGTATCAAATCCAGTGCCATATTTGTTCTCTCCATTATACAGGCCAAACCAGACCACGCATCTCCTCACGGATATTCAAGAGCTAAAGGGCCGCCTACAAAGGAGACCCATTGTCTGAAGTTCCCACCCACACCCTGGAAGAAGGCAATGGGTTTGACATCGTGAGCACGAGGATACTGGCACGGGCCAGGAACATGGTGGGATAACAACCTCCGGAGGCGTGGCTGTCAGACACCAGCTCCATCAATTGACACATTGCGGTAGCCCAGTGTTATCACGCGTAGCGTCAACGCGGCCAAGTGGCGTAACCCGTATCGCCGCGGAGGACGAACGCAGTGGTATCCCGGGTGACGCGAACCAGACCTACTCACTGACTTACACCCTCCTCTGCACCAAACTCCCACGGTGTGACTGCATCAATGTCCTCATGCTGTTTCAAACAACGTTATCTGGTGATGAGCTCCCGTTCGAGTTTGAAGGCTCAGGCAAAAGAAATATCCATCTCACGCAACGCACTTTCGGTTTGTTTTCAACAAGCACTTGCGATGGCCATCTTTGAGCACAATCAAAAGATCAAGCTAGTAGAAACCTTATCGTCAAAAGTATGCTTCTGCTTTAAGAAAGCGTGCGAAACTAAGATTGTTTTTTACCAACGTGCAATTCTGCAATTTAAACTCTCAGCCTTGAAAAATTCAGAAAAATAAGAAAACCTTAAGTTTGCTCACCTTTAAATAAGAGCCCGATCTGATTATTCCACGAGGTTTGTAGCGAACGAAAATCCTCCTAAAAGCTTGAAGCAGGAAATGTGGCAGTTTGACAGTTCAGACTTGCAGGAAAATGAGGTTAAATTTATCTATGTAGATTTTTATTAAAA
Organism: Schistocephalus solidus; assembly: GCA_017591395.1. Classification (NCBI taxonomy): domain Eukaryota; kingdom Metazoa; phylum Platyhelminthes; class Cestoda; order Diphyllobothriidea; family Diphyllobothriidae; genus Schistocephalus; species Schistocephalus solidus. The sequence goes on from WEDG01000482.1 coordinate 52,878, forward strand.
TCAAGCTATTCCAGTCTTTAAGTAGTCTGTGTGAAGATGTGTGTTGTAAGGAATTAACTATTTTCTCTAAAGGAGCCTTAAATTGGCCAGAAAACAAAAAGGACAAGAAAGCAATAGTATGAATTTTTGATTCCTTACTCATCGCCTGCCAGCCAATATTCTAACCAAAGTCTACGTGACTCATTATTGGTCTCTTCGTTCATTTTATTCGAACATTTTTTTGTAGTGGTCTCACAATAAGATAGGACACGTATTCCCCGAGCCACAAGCAGGAATGATGACCAAAACTAAAGCTACATTCTTAAATTAGTTTACAGTATGATACATGCGCAATTCATTTTATGTCTGAACTCCAGCCTTTCTGCAACTGCATACAAGCATGCTCAAGTTTTTTGTAAGATGAGTGTTTAAACCTCCAAGAACAAACAAACGGTGCAATTACAAACTTGAACAGCAATTAACAATCAACTTGGACATCATCAGACTGCTTTTAATTGCTATTATATATGCCAAATACTTTGTTTTCGCCAATTCCGTGTTCTTAAGAATACCGTTCCACTACAACACCCTATGGCATTCTCTTCACAACAAATTCACTCGAACTGGAGGAAGAAGAAATAGCAAGATTTCTGGTTAAGAGCATATCTGCTCTAGATAATTATATGCGCCAAATTGCGAAACATGAAGCCACCTTCTCACTGTTCATGAGTTTTGGTGATTTTTTTACCAGGGGCAACTGCAACATGATCGAGAGTAATAGCGAAAAGCACTATGAATGTACGGATATCAGAGCCCCTTTTTTCTTCCAAATCTCCTACGTAAAGTTACTAGCATCTCATGTATAGTGTCCGCTGAATACTGTTCTGTGTGATGTCAACCTAAAATGTGTTTTTCCATTTTTAAAACTACAGCTGGACAACCTCGACTCGTTTACTATGCCAATAATAACAAAACATGTTGCAGATGTCGTGGTAGACATTTCTGAACGAATGATTATGAACAAAATGCCACCAAAATGTATCCTCACAAATATCTCCTTTACCAGCATCAACAAGAAGATATTTAAAAGACATCGTCTTACCCTTCGGATATATATCTCAAAATAAAATGGGCGAATATATTCGGGAGCAGTTACAAATGTAGGAAAGAATAACGTTCTGGCTTGCGCCACTTTACCAGTCGAAAAAACTAATGAAATTATAAAATTTGAGTTTCTTCTTTTATTCTTGCGCATGTTTTGAATATAAGGCATTGCTTCAAGAAGTTTTTTTGAAATGAGTAGTTTTGTCAAGGGTATTTTGAGTTGCATAGATCAAAGCTATGCAACATATCCCTCAATAGACTCAAACACCGAATACCGATTGGCTCTCTGATATATGGCCGATAAAGACAAAGCATGTTGCAGACGTCATGGTAGACATTTCTGGACGAATGATTAAGAACAACACGATAGTAGGGAGGCTGAATGAATGGAGTAGGTTGCCATGTGTTATAACATTTTGTTATCTGATATTTTCTTTAGTAGATGGACGATGATTGTTTAGCCGAAAAGGAAAATAGCAGGTTATTCGTATCATTCATTCGTTATTATATGTGATTGTCTTTAAAATGTCCGTGATGCGAACGACTAAGGTCAACTACACCATTTACTTGACAGATCGCATCGCGCGCGTAACAGATTAAGCACAATTTATACATAAAAAATAATTGCGAATCAAAATCAAAATTGATGTATGATAAGGTAGCTAAATTTATTCAGTACTTACTACAGGTTCGTGTGGTATAATAACCAGCTAGCTTTAGTCAGTCGTTGAATCAGCAACTGCAAAAACTATTTCTTCTGTCAAATATCAGAAACATGTCGCAACTGTAATTAACAGTATAAAGGACGAGATAGTGCATAGTATGTCATTTGATGAATACCATTAAGAAAGGAATTTCTCCATTTATTATAAATATAATGTCATATTGATCATAGTTTTCATACAACATTTTTTAGAAAATGTTTAAATATAATTTGAGTTAAGGAAATTGTTCCAGAAAATATAAAGAACGTAAGCAGGTACATTTTTCGGACCTGGTTACCCAGATTATTGTTATACTTGTGGTAAATTTGCAAAATACAATAAAAAATATAAATGCGTCGGAAAAATCGATTTAGCTAAATCAGTCCTGCCAACAGCTGTCCTTGTGGGTGGACATCTCATCTGGTTTTGCTACCGCCTTTTCATCCTTTCTTTGAGATTGTTGTATACAGCATCCAATTCGATGTGCAGACTACTGCATGAGTCATCAGAAAGAATGGACTTTAAGAATCCCCAGCCTTCATTTGATTAGCTAAAGTTAACAATGCAAGTTTTTTCACATGCACAATTGTGTCTAGTTTCTAGTGTTTGCATGGTTTCTTCTCTTTTCAGCCGACGGGTTTTCATTTAGGCGTTAAGAGGCCGATTTTCCTGTTTGGACACAATACACCGTAATGCAGCTGCTACGTGGGATCTTGTCAACATTTTTTACAAAATCGCTAACTGTATCCTTAAGGTGCACAAACTGGTTTCAGGGTGTATTCATTTCATTGTGCGCCATGTCAATTCGGTGCTTTCTTAGGTGTTGATCGACGAGTTCAGATGCATTCTTAATATATGGAAGTATTTGGCAGTTTTTTTGGTTTGGGCACTTCATCGGAACAATCTAGTTCCTTATTCCTTTATTTTGTTGCCTGATGTCTCCGCATATTACACCCTTCCTTTACGTATACAATTTGATCAAGAAGTAATCTATTACCATATGTGAAACCGAACATATCCTTTGTGTATTTTATCTTTAATTCAACTATGAATCTATAAGGGTAGCTTAAATCTGTCTTAAACATGCAGAACACTAAATTCAATATTTGTTTTGGAGTACTCATTTTGCACACGGTGGGAAAGCAAATAAATCCAATCTCAGCATCAGGCAGAGGCAGAATTATCAGCTGAATATGCTCTTAAATAATTAATATTTTACCTTAAGTAGGTAGTCCTTTGGATTGGAAACTATTTTCAAAATAACTGATAGTATTTCAGCAGATAACACGTATAATCAGTGTTTGTTCTTAAATGGTTCTGTGAAACAACGCGCAGACAGTAAGCTCACTTAATCAAAACTTGTAAGTGGCTCCTTTACTGGTAAGCAGGCAACGAAGAATGCACTAGGACATGTGTAAGCACTTCCACTGCGACAAGACACACGGTCTAAACACGTTGTGGTAAAACCTAAGACACATAATTTTAGAATTAAATATATGAAAATTATACAACCGGGGGTCGCTGAAAAAATATTTTGTAATAGACCATTTCACATAGTTTCACAGTCATATTGCAGAATTTTTTTTTTCACATTTCGGGATACAATCGGGTGGAACTTCTTACATTGAAATTTCAAAAAACAGACAAGTTATTTAAACAAAATGCATTTTCCAAGGAGACGTTGCAAGTACTTATAATTCAAAAGCTATGCACCTGACGAAACCGCGTCGCGTGTGGTCTTAGGAATGTGTTAAGGTAAATGTTTTAAATATGTGTGAATCTATACAGAGTTCTGGTCACTCGCCCTACACGGGCATATCCGTACTGGCATTTCGAGTGTATAATTGGGTCTTGGGTGCTGTTATCTTTGCCCACATTTATCTTATGGAAAATTCAATTAAGCGTCCCAAGGATTTAAAAAATTAGGACATATCTTAGTTTCAATTCGTTTTGTCGGTAAAGAGGTGCGTAAGCTCTACATTTTTGCATTTACTTGCCTATTTCAGGCCGTCTGAAACTCGTTTTTGTCGAAGTATCAAGCAATGGCTTCTGTGGATAATGAAAAACGCTTGCGAGCTATCACAGTTACATGCGTGTGGTTTCATTTGATAAAAATTGTTTAGACAGTCCTAGTTGAACACTCCTCCTAACAGCTTGGCGTCACATCGAAAACGGATAAACGGATCTGAAAGCGATCATGTCGAAAAACACACCGAGGTCAAATAATAATTTTGGTAATAATTATTAAAAATCTTATTTATATTAAACCACACCCACCACCTCCATGCAGTCAAGCTCAACTTCAACATAAAACGTGGCTTATGCGACAACTATGATTTCAGACACATGAACTTCGATGTATGTTATAGGATGGCAAATTAAGTTTCATTAATTTGAACAATTTAAAGAAATGTTATGCGTTTAACTTTAAACGTTATTTGCAAAGATTATATATACAAATTACTTTCAAAAATTCCAACATCAGTTATTGGAAGTCTGAACGGCTAACCTCAATTAGATCAAATTACCCTTAAATGTGTGACTTAGAGAAAAATGATATTTGTTCAAGAGGGCGTTTGTCTACAACAAAAAAGCCACTTATTCTTAATGCATCATTCAAAGTATCGTTTACTTGACTGTTCCTTAAATGTAACCGTCAAGTCAAAATTGAATACCTCAATGCCTGGTGTCTTCGAAGACGCTTGATTGGTCGTTCTAATTAAAAACGAAAAGCAGGGTTAACCATTACCTACTAAACGTAAGGGCTTTCTAAATATTGTTGGTCTCTGCTCATGTTTTTCCAAAAAGAAAAAAATATATACTGATAACACTAACTACTGAATACACAGCACAGATAAACATCTATCAGAAAATATTTTGAAATCAATATATTTTCTATATCAGAAGACATACTTCCCATCAAAATGCTTAAAATTAAAGCAATCAACATTCTCTTTGGCCTTAAAATATTTATTACTCTTTGTAACCCTGGTTTATATCGAGAGGGCTGCTGAGCGAGTATCATTTATAAAAGAATTGGTGTTTCAACTCTCTTCTGGAGCCAATTTAGTAATATCGGGAAGTTATCAGTCCTATATTAAATTTGTAAATGGAAACAAAACTCAACAACAGCATATACATTGCAACATCATTAAAAGCTACAGTCAAGGCAAGTTTTTAAAAGCGAATATGTACTACCTTGGGTTTTTTTGCATTTTTCAAAGACGCAGAATATTCTAAGCAGAATATCCATCACTATGGCTGTACTCATAGAATATAATTAGCAGTATTTTCATATGATGTACATATAGTAAGAAGGAGAAATCTACGCATTCAAAGGCAATGTGTGGACCTCTCTATATTCTTTTACATTTCTGAACAATATGCTAATTCAGAAGACAAGTTGGTGAGAATACGAGTGCTTTCGATAAATTTTCATAGGGCAAGTTTTATTTATAATGTAACGGGCTAAAGCTAAAAGTGCAATCAATACGGTTCTTTATATCTTGAAATTTAGCAAATTTAATTATGCTAGTCGAAATTTGCGCTTTTTGTTATGCTATTGCAGCATCCATGTTAAACTTTGCGTCGTTGTTAAGCTGGACACTGGACTAATGACTGGCGATCTTACTATGTGCAAAGCTCCTGTCTTATACTCTCTGCAGGGTTTGAGCAAATGTCTCTCCTCCTCAGTCTGCTACTTCATCTTCACTAGAAAATCTGACTGAAGGACATTGGTAACGATGTGCTCTAACAAACTCTTTGTACATAATTTTGTAATGCAACAAACTCGGGTTGACTTGCCTCGAACCAATTAATCGTTGAACTCACGGTCGAAATATTCAACATCTTTAGATAAAATTTAGTTGAAGGTGAAATTTCCGAATTCTAATGATCCTCTTTCCGGTATATGAGCATAATCTTAAAATGCCGTAGCACAACTGAAGACGCATTACCGTCTTACCTCTTCGGTAACGTTTTTCTGCCTTTCCTACTCCAAGCGGCTATTCGGCTGCTTGCGAGACTCGAGTAAGAGCCCCCAGGAACAGCGGAATGATAGAGTTTTGTAACCAGATTGGTGAGTTCTTTTCTACCACAGTAAAGCTACTGATTTTTCTACCGAATGCTGATTGAAGTAGTCCCAATGACGGAAAATTTGTTTTCTTAATGAAATCTGACTCGTACATTTATGGAAAATTGTATTTCGAAACAACCACTGCATCCTTGGAGTGACATCTGAAATTTGATTTTTTTATTGTATTGCAAATATTCACAATACCTGAATTCAGGTGTGAAGCAAATTACATTTTTACTGAAAGAAATAAAGGCATTAGAGATTTGGTTTATGGTCAGGTAATCTGTTTACTCTGTTAAGCCGTTTTTACGAAAAATCTGAAATCTAGACAAGGTTGCGTCAACGTGCAAATGTATAGAGTTGCTGCAGATTAGAGGATTGCAAGTTAGGCAATGGAGGTTTATATTAAGTGAATGTAACTTTTCCAACCATTAAAATCAATTCAAAATCCACGATAAAGCACAGTTTACCAATATTTCATTATCAAGCATAATTTACACATTTTATTAGTTGAATTCCCCTCAAAATGGTAAGCATACATTTGAAAATTGAAGTTTTGAGTAGGTCAGTATCAGTATCAGTATATTTGAGGGAGATGTAGGTGAGTCACCTTTGAGTTCCCTATTTGTACATGCGTGTTGTGGTATCAAACAAAATAGTATCTCGATATGTTGGTGAGGCCAGTGAAAAAAAAACTCCCGGTGATATTTAGACGAAATAAACTGTCGCCCTTGGGGGGGGGGTCCAACGGGGGGCATTTCGGAGGTCACATAAATCGGCCAGATTCTCCCTTGCTGATTGCAGAGTCCGTTGAGTGATTTCAACGGCGGAGATATCCGCCCAGATCATCCTCGGACCGTTGCGGTTAAAACCAAAGGAGAACGTTCACACACCTCATGGATGAAGGTCGCCAGGTCCAGCTGATGTGAACACTCACGGTTACACCAAGTTGTGCAAATAAGTTTAGCAGCATGGGAACATAGGGAGAATGCAAGCCCTCGAACGAAAATAACAAACATAAAGAAATGTTACTCAAATATAGCTAGTAGTATCATACATGCCTTATTTTCTGACATCACACTTGCAGCTTTCAGTTAGTGTTGTAGCTAGCACCATTATATCGATCTAACTTTCGCTAAAAAAACCTCCAATGAGTCCGACATAACAACATCCAGAGGAAGACTATTCCAAGCTTCGACTACTCTTTTGGAGAAGAAGTACTTCCGAGTGTCTAGCTTTGCTTCAGTCACACGTCATTTGAGAGGATGACCTCTCAATTTCGTTGTTTTTGCTTACTCGAATAAATCCCCTGGGATGAGACAACAGTCCTGGACGCGTAGCATGCGGAATGTTAGTATCGGCTACCCCCGACGCTTTCTTTAGTGCAAGGGAAAGAGATTGAGACTCGACAGCCGTGTTTCATAAGGCTGTGAGCCATGTCCAAGGACAAGTTTGGTTGCTCGCCTTTAGACCTTTTCGAGGATGTTGATGTCCTTCGCCGCCCAGGTTCTCCAAGCTTGGATAGCAGACTCCAACTGTGGCCGCACGAATGTTTCGAAGACTTTAGCGAAACAGTCCTGAGTAGGTTCATCACAATCGCCTAATTTAAATTTCCCGAAAAGACCTTTGGCAAATGGTTTTCCTTCGTATAAATTTGTTCTTGAGTCATTGCGCGGAAAATGGGTCCTCACAAAGGTGGCATTGGAAAATAGCATGATTTTATGCTATCGCCCTGCATCATAGTAACAGAGGTAGGGTGCACTTTAGGACCGTTAGTGATAAGAGGACGATAACATATTCAGTTCATCCCAACACTAGAAAGTACAACCAAAAGAAATTCCAAACAAAACAGATCAGCTTATTTAATTTTAATTTTATTTACTTATATTTTTCATTATGATCTTGATTATTATTTTATTTATTTGTTTATTCTATTCAAGTATATATATACAATCTTAAATCACACAAACCATGCTATCTCAAAAATTTATCAAAATCAACAGAAAAATCTGTAGGAATATCGTGAGATAGAATAAGTCATGAAAAAAAATTGTGCAAACCATAAGAAGTGTCTATAATACAATGATAAACAATGAACGTGGTGGTTGCATCATGTCTCGCCATGAAGAAAATTAGAAATTCTTAAAGCTCATAGGGAAAACCTAATCGCCATAAAACCATTAAACCGAAAACATATTAACATGCATTATTTTACCTGCAGAAGGTTGTACTCCGGAAGCTCCTATTTATCACATTGCTTTATACCCCAGAAAAACCTATGTAGAAAAAGCGCACGGAATTTACTTTAAATAACTTGAATGCGCTGGATAATTTGATACACTCGGAGCTGCATGAATATATCGAATGTACACTACATTTCCACTTATTTTTATGTTGGCAGATATATAGCTTTGAATGCTAACAATATTGACAGCGTTCAACCGAGATAAATTCAGATGCTTAAACGAAGCTGATTTTGGAGAAAATAACTTTAATGTACATGTGACGCATTTTTGTAAAAGAATAGAATCCTTTTTAAACGCAACCATTTGCACTTAGATTTGCTTTGTGCATAATGGTGCATTGAGGTTGTATTGATAATAATGTGTTGCAAATTTAAAGACCTTAGTGTCACTTACCGATTTAACGTCATTAAACAGAAAGATTTGACAAGTAAATTCGAAATTTTTTTATCGGTTAAGCATACAAATAAATCGTTGGATCACATTTGCGTATAAATCATTTCATTTTTTCGAATGACCAGTATGTGTCAATACATTATGCTGCACGTGTGCTTGGGAACAAGATGGGAAAATTTAGTAGCAGGAACCCTCAGTAACGAAAAATACTCGCGCAATAATAAATTTACAAATGATGAAACTCTAAGCAGTATCAAACACCTGCGCTTACAAACAAAGCCAAATATCTGCAAAGTCCTGAATAAATACCATACTAATTCTACAAAAGGATTTACAAATTATTCAGCGAAAGGAACGTTTTGGAATGCCAAACAATAATATCTTGAAGTGTAAATATAAAGTTTTGCAAAATAGACGGCGAGCAACGAAGCTGAAGTCAATGGGTTTTAGAAGGCGTGCTCATTTAATCTGCGCTAAACAAATGACAGATCGACATACCTTCTCGGTATCGTAACCCAACAACTCGTGGCGTTTACATCTGTAAAAGAGTTTGCTAATGCTGTATGACATGGCTCGGGTATCCCAATGGCAGTCCGGTTGTGACACATCAAAACCCGGCCTCGCGCAATAGTCCTCTTGTTTTGCATACGCAAGCATGCATAAAAACAGATAAAATCACAATTTTTATTTGACAACGTTATCCATTGAAAAGTATGAACAGGAATTCCTAAATCATGTGGCTTTAATCGCAGTTTCTAGGTCGAGTTGCACTTCGGTATGCACGTAGTATCAAAATTACGCTTAGAGTTTTTAATGGACAGTGCTACTGCGAGGATATGATGAAATGTGTAGGGTTTCACACTGAAATCCATCTTAATGCCTTCATTGCCACAATATCGTGTGTTGTTTACAGATATTTTACAATAACTTCGGTAATCTGAAGTGAATATTTAATTGGTTGACTCAATTTTGATGTCCACGTCGAAAAATATACCGTAAATCAACACTTGAATAGCAATAGTATTAATAATATAACTCCGTTATAGTCTTAGTAAGTAAAATAGTAATACTATCAAACAGGTAATGATAATAAAATTACACGATATCATTAACTACTAATAAATCTATGTTACAAAGTTCTGAGTGACCAGTTAATCTCATCCTTTTAACATTTGACAGAGGGATAATTGCTGAATTGTTGCCCATAGGGGTTATGAGGACGCCATTTTGTGGTTAGCCAATATCCGAGGATTCTGGTGCAATTTCCAAGTAGGTAGTTTATTGGGAAATATCGCATAGCTACGAAAACCCAGGAAAAGGTAATGAACTAAATAAATTGATGGAAGAATGCGCACTGGTTATGGAGACCGAAATTCAAAAACAAGCTGCATGAAAAATAATGTGCAACTTCTCTAATTTTTAGTAATTTGAAGATTGTTTTTTTGTGAAAACGGAAACCTAACTTATAATTTCTTGATCTCTAAAATAGAGATAACCGATAGATAACAAAAGAACTGAATTAACTACAGCAGGTCAAAGCATAGATTAAAATACATGTCCATTCCTGGAAGAAATGCCCATATGCGATGGTGTCTCTGAAGATGGGATTGCGCTCGAATCCCTAAAGGTCAGTTGGATAAAGTTCATGTCCCAACGATCTTGTCTACTTCCACACAGTGCCCAATCAACATGCCGGAAGTGCTTAGTAAACTACGTTATTGAAGCTAACTTGTCCAAATTGTAGCATGAAAAACATAAAAATACTAGTCGACGATCAACTGGTTCAATTTCCGACAAACTGATTTTCAACACCTTGGTTTTGAGATCACTGAATGTTATTAGCAGGAATTTGTGAATAAGCGCATATGATCCTTTTCTCTGTGCCAACCGCACCTTATAACAACGGACCCGGAATAGCGCATGCCGTAAAATTGCAGTAGCGAGAGTGCGAGGTCATTCGGTACTGTGTATTCCGTTTATAGGCTGCAGGCGGACAAAGTTGAGGCACAGAAATACAATTCATTCCAGGACTAACGATAAACAAATACATTTTGTGTTATAAATGCCTGCTGATGTGTATTTTCGTTTTTATTTGGCTTCAGCAAAGGTTTTTTTAATAACGAATTTTCCTTTACTTTTGAATTCAGAACCTTTGAGTTGACAGATCGCGGCTTATGTGCCAAAATAAACCACAAACAGCAGATCCAGACTGTAGTGGATTTGCGTATATTTCCTCTTAGTCTATTTGAATTGGTGGAGATAAGATAATGCATTAGGTCACAATAAAGTAATCACATTGCGAAGCGAACAAGCACAGCGATTATGAAGTATTGAGTACGCATGATAACAAAGATCATAGAAAATAGAGGAAAATTTATGGACGCCGCCACGATTACAAGAAAGCCCATTACATAACTATTCAGGATGAATTTGAGCACAAATTGACCTGGTTCGTTATACACAATTTAAATTACCCGGCTTGATTAAGTTTATTCAGAAGTATCTAAAGCCGAAACCATATTGCTACCAGCAATCAGTGAATCATATGTTTACACTGTTAAGTACACTGTAAAGTACACAGAATAATATCATGGTAGTCGACAGGTTTTCAATCGCAGAATAGTTTTGAGCCCTTTCTGGGGTACGATTAAATTTACACTTCTATATTTACAAGTTGTTTTGTTTCTGTGTAAAGAGAAATGTTATCCCATCAGTGCAGCGAACCGTTAACGAACCGTTTTAATAAAATATAACATTCAACATGTCGGGTTTTTATTCATGCGTATTTTTTAAAGTATAAATACGATTTGTTTTCCATATAGTGCATAAACTTACAAATCTTCCAATCATAACTTTTTAAAACGGAACCTTATCAATTTATTTCAAATGAACTGTATTTTCGGTTCATTAACGAATGGAAAAAAAATAAAAATTCATTTCATATCGTTAGTCATTTTCACGGGGTCTGACTAAATATATGAGCATTTTAGTCACCTAACTGGCTTACATTAAATATTACTAGCTTATTCCACATGAAAATCAGTATTACAGCCTCACGTTAGTCATCAGTCTCTATCGAAAATGGGTTTCAAAATAGCGGTTAACCGCTTCCGAGATCGGTCACGCCTATTAGGCAAAACCAGAAAACGAAACAAAATTGAAAAATTAATTTTCTGAAACTTTCGTTGATTTAAGATTCTATTGCACATCATGCGTAACCTTCTGCGCTGTTTGAAAAAATAAATTGTTGATATTGCATATTACTCATAATTCATCCTTATTATAACGTACATTTTGCTTTGCAAAATAATATATAATTAATATCGCCGGTTTGTTGCAAATTCCTCATCGATGTATTTTGCCTGAGACATGAGGTTGAAGGCTGTCTCTATAACACCCTTCGATTATGCAGCTAAGCACATTCGGATCTCTTTTATTCCGCCACTGCCAACTCTAGTAATGTTGTTTTCTCACGATTGCAAGAAAGCCAAGGACATGAATATTTCGAAAGTATGTCATCACACCTCAAACTGTTTCGGTGCACAGACATAAACAAACCGGCTTGAGCCAGTATATTCCGAATCATATTTAGCCGAAAAGATAGTGCCACCAGCAATCAGTGAAGCCCGACGTATTATTCGACATATTTGAGAATTACAAATCGGAAAAGAGGGATAGGAAATGTGGGGTTTTCATTCCTTTATTCAATTCGATAAAATAAGCATGCAAGGGGCATATTGGTTGCCATGCGTGCCAATGCAACAGAAAGCCCTCTATCTATCGCCGACTTTGGACAGAGAGGCGGGTATACGAGATCGCACACAAGGACACTTTTGACATGTAGGGCAGACATCCTACATGCTGGTTCTGCATGATCCAGGATCAGCTGTCCAGTGACGTTTAAGACAACGTCAGCAACATTTTGTCATGTTTCCCGAAAAAAACCATCCAGTCGACATTTTCAGACATTCGCTGAAAAAAAGAACAGTATAGATATTTCTGTCCAAGCAATTGCACACTTAAGCACATGATGGAAACTGACTGTATTATAAAGTAGATAAACTTACTTTGAATATATCAATATCGATTGTAAGTCGCACATGTTTCATTTTTCTCTCAAAATGCGCAATTCTATAACATCCGGTGAAGGAAATATTGCTAAAAAACAGGGCTAGTGTGGCTGGGTGTTCCCGTTTTGGACTTGAATACAAAACCTTGCTGAGAGCATTCATGCTCGGCAAAAGAAATTCTGCCATTATTTCCCTCGTTTGTTCATCTGGGATGTTCACATCATAAGATGGCGCTGTGTGTGCAGTAGTTAAAATTCATATTATTTTACTTTCAAATGGATTCTCTCATATATATTTTCTGGAAAAATACACGTAAATAAACAGGAGAACGTAGTCCAGTAACTAATGACTATTACCTTCAACTTTTTTGACCTCTTACAAAGAGAGCATGGTTGTGTATCAAATTCATCAACATCAAAAATCATTTATGCAAACTGCAGAAATGGACAGTTTCCGAGCTCATTTATCTGCTGAAAAAATAAAATTTAACCGAGAACCTGATAGAACTCAGCTACGTACTTGTGCCTGGTGCCTAGCTCAGCCTACTGTCAAATGTGGGAATTTCAAAACGTCTTTGGCTAACTTTTCGCAATATTTATTCTAAGAAGAATTTTGGACTTAGCATTCTTGTCATATTTCACGACAATGGAATTTTTATTTCGAAAGGAACAATTCTGCTGCCCGGCGACACACAGCACAACGAAACGTTTGATTCAAGCAAGCATTGAGCCCTATTCAAAGCATTTGATATGACAGAGGATAGTTCGTCTACTAGGCCAAAACCTGACGATTAGCTAAGCGATCTCGGGTATTTTGAACCAGGCATCTGGCGCCGGCGTACGAAGGTCTGCGCAGACACCTCCGAACTGGCGTCACTGGTGCCTGCTTGGCCGCTGCCCCCTAAAACTTTTGCTGGTTTTGGTTTTCTCTTTTATCTCTGACGATGGACTCTGGCAAGCGTTCGATTGCTCAGAAGAATAAAGCCGTTATTTCGTGATTATCCTCCTCCTTCCTCCTCCTTTCCTCCTACTCATCCTCCTCCTCCGTCTTGTTCATCTTGTTATTCTTCTTGTTCTTCTTCTCTTCAATTTGGTAGCTTACTGCATGTTAAATAAGCCCTCATATCATTTACATATTGAAACGTTAATATTACCGAAAAAGAAGTGTACCGTGTAGACGCCGGTATTGCGTGCTATGCAGGCGTATTATGCTGCTACCAAAGTTGCAGATGGTTCTTCGCCATTTTCGTCGTGGGCATCATATATTTTTTGTTATCCTATTTTACATAAGACATAGTTTGATTCTGCCCGCCTTTTGGTAAATAATTTTGATTCCGCTTTCGCCATATTGTACAGTCATGCGGAGATAGTATGTAATATTAATGGTCAAATTCACTGCATGAAGATGTGAGTCGATTTGGAGTGTTGGATAATTTTTCTGACCATGGACTCTGGCATGAGTTCAAACGCTGAGTCGAATAAAGCGGTGAGTCCAGCAAGCGAACATCCTTCTCCTTCTTCTTCTTCCTGTACTTCTTCTTTATCTTATTCTTATTCTTCTTCTTCTTTTCTTCTTCTTCATTTTCTTTTTTACTTTTACAATCACCTGGAATGCGAACATTCGCCTCATTTAGGGAAATATGTGTCAATCGAGAGTTTATGAGAGTAGGGATTTAGGCGCACAAATTCAGATGACCAGGTTATTAAACTCAATTGCACAGGCGAGGAAATAAACCATTCGCCATACCTTACAGACTGACCAAATGACCCGAAAGCTTTACGCAAACTGTCTAGCATCGAGTTAATTTTACATAGTAATCCTCGCTTAATTTTTCCAAGACGACCTGTTGCGATTCACTTCGGGTGAATGCTACCATAACTTTTCAGTCTGAAATAAATTCACATGAATTTAGATGCTGGCCTATTTCGAAGTTGTCTCAAAATCGCTTACATTATTAAAACCACGTTTGGGATGGTGCTTTTAAAATACACCTGAAGAAAAGTGTAATGCAATTAAGTCAAATATTTCGACAACAGGAGGTTAATACTTTGATTCTTGCTTTTTTCAAACTCATTTTTATGCTGTTTACCTTGCAGCCTTTGTCAAAAATAAGCCTCATGAAATGTGATTTAAGCTGAAATATTAATTTGAATTTACGCAAATAAATACAAATGGCCTTCAGTTGATAAGTATATACAATAAACAAACCTGAATGCATATATTTATTATAAGACTATATAATACCCACAAGAAAATGGCTTTTTATGCATTATTTGAGAATGAGTGTTTTAAAAGTAGGAACCGTTTACACATTCTATTACTGTCAAAGTACGTAAAAGTTAATTTAAAAGGGATCCCTTGCAGCCTCACTGGAACCAGTAAACTCAAACTTACTTTTGCTCTGAGTCCAACAAAACAGCCACGCAGGCATGCTTCGATTGAAATATGAGATTTTATTTTATTCTCATCAGATTTCACTCACTTTCACAATTGAGCATATGTAAAGAAGGAGTAAACAGACGTGGTGTTCTGTGAAGCTTTAATTTGAGGGCACCTCCGAAAATACTGCAGGTGATTGAGATTTTGGAATACAGGTGGCAACGCGAGGCATAAAATTGTTCCTGTGATTCTAAAATGTGGCCTTACTATTATTTTTGAGGTATCGTTTGATGGAAATGCGCTGGTTTTAGAGCACTGACTGTGATGGTAATCACACCAACTGGAAATGCCTTAATCTTTATAAAATGTCAATAAAACGAACTCAAAACAAGGTTTACTTACCAGGAAACGACTGTTACGTATAGACGAAGCAGTTTTCCAAAAGTCCAGATATTATTTCATTACAGAAATTGTCCATATATTTGTGGACACGCTAGTTAATCACTTTTGTCTGAAATTGTGGCACACCGATCCACGTATCGCTGATGCACTGACAAGGACTCTACTAGTACCATTTCATTAATAAATAGATGCATCTCATTCACCAAATGACTTTATTATTCAGTTTCCTTATCCACTTAAAGGAAGTTCAAAAAATTTCCCACGTCAGGATTGTCAATGAAATTGGTAATATTGTAGTAATCGCACAAAATTGGTAGGGTTTTCACATGATTTGCCTTCAACTGCTCGGTCGCCTGGACGGTTCGAGGATTTGAAAGAAGAAATGAGCCATAGAGCTAACATTTTTACAACCATTTAGCTTACTCAGCCCCTGCAGTAGGCAAACGTCATATGAACGAACGCCCTGAAACCACTTGTGGCATAGTTTCAGCTTACTTCAATTGATAGAGACAAGCAATTTGGAGTTAAAAATATGACCTACAGTACACATAGAAATCTAAGAAATTTCCTGCATTAGGACCAACTTGCTGGCTTAAATTGTCATCTGTGTCTGTCCATTCTGACGAAGAATTTTCGCGCAACTTCCGGCCGTATGTGCCCAGAGATAATTCAATCTTGGAACCAATTAGTATTAATGGTTTTATACCAAGATGCTTCTATTTAGGAACCCAAACAGTCTGCGTGTGGGTTTTTGAAAATGTCCTTCAAAATGAACCTTTCAGAGGCCATTGTGCAAAGCTCTATTTACGTACTAATTAAAATTTTTAATTCATTCGATTTGGCCCTCTGAAATACTCGATAACAGTGTGTTGAAATTTGTGCAATATCTCTCGAGATTTAAAGATATGACGTAGGTTCACACACGATCGAATAAGCTCCTTAGCATAGTAAATTTGAGATTGGAAATGACGTGCACATGTATGAACCCTCCCTTGTTTTTCGTTTCAAAGGAGGTTTGGTAGTAAACAAAGTCAATCTTGTTCCTTATGCTATGAACTTAAGAACATATGCTTAAAAAAGGCCACTTTTAATGCATACTGAACCGTCGAAATCATTGTTTTTTTCCTTTTTGGCAAACCTTGCCAATATTGTTACCCTTTTCAAGGCTAATTTGTTTGAAATGGGCCAATGGGGCTATATTATAATAACGAGGCCGCATGGTTTATGTTTTGAGAATTCATTTTGCTTTCCAACAGAATGCAGCTTTAAGCTCATTGTCGAAGGACACTAATCACTAGATAAGACGAAATCTGTCCAAGCTTCCAGACAACTTCTTTATTTTTCGGAGCGTTGAAGCTCCTGCAGGAGTGCATTGCCAGTGATAGGAGCAGCAAAAACGGCCATGCAGTTTCCTGGCATTCGAACCTTCGCATTCATTCTTACTTACAAATGTGTGAAGACGGAGGCATCATCAACTGTGCAAGAGCTCTATTCACCTGAAATTTCGGATTCGCACTGGAACACATCATCAGAGACAGTCGCACAGAAATGCACAGTTCGCAAGCAAAATAATGGTCATCAAATAAACATCTGTTGAGAATAACCAAGAAAATTAGAAAAACTCATCATAACCTATATCGCAATTAAAATTTTAAGGAAATTCAACCTTTACCTCTCATTTTTATTAGTATGTTATGAGCGTACTCGTAACTGTATCCTCATATTTCTATACATATTGAAAAAAGTGCACTATTTTAACTGTGTCATATACTTTTTCATTATATAGGAAATAATAATATTACACTGTTCTCCATGGAAAAATATTATGGAAGTCACCAGATAAACAATCACAGAATGCGTGAGAGATTTATCGTAAACTTAATGAGGCGCATTTTTAAAAAGGCGAATGCAATTACATTTCCATACAGAGAAGGGGCTTAAAAATCTCCCAATGAGAAATGTTTACAGCCTACAGTGCATGGAGATAAAAATCTCACAAAAAGAACTTTTTACAACCGACCCTTATCGATTTGTCCCGAGGACACGCTATATTTGGTTTATTCATACATTAAAGTTCAATATAAATATTTATTTTACATCGCTTGTCATGATCAGCGTTAGATTCTCACGTAAGTCATCCGTCTCCATCGCAAACGGGTTTCGAAATTGCGGTTAACCGCTGCTGAGATCGGTCACGCATATAACCACATTACAGTTCAACTTTCAAATAAAACCAGAAAACATAAGGTATTCAAAAATTGGTTTTCTCAACCTTACCTTGATTTGATTGTCAATTGCAAATCTTTCGTTACCTATTGTGCTCTTTTGAAAATTTAACTTATTTTATATTGCATATCTCTCGTAAATCATCCTTATTATTACGTACATTTTGCTTTGCAAAATAATATATAATTAATATCGGCAGGTTGTTGCAAATTCCTCATCGATGTATTTTGCCTGAGACATGAGGTTGAAGGCTGTCTCTATAACACCCTTCGATTATGCAGCTAAGCACATTCGAAACTCTTTATTCCGCCACTGCCAATTCTAGTAATGTTGTTTTCTCACGATTGCAAGAAAGCCAATGACATGAATATTTCGAAAGTATGTCATCACACCTCAAACTGTTTCGGCGCACACACATAAACAAACCGGCTTGAGCCAGTATATTTCGAATCATATTAAGCCGAAAAGATAGTGCCACCAGCAATCAGCGAAGCCCGACGTATTATTTGACATTTTTGAGAATAACAAATCGAAAAAGAAGGAAAGGAAATGTGGGGTTTTCATTCCTTTATTCAATTCGATAAAATTAGCATGCAAGTGGCATATTTGTTGCCATGCGTGCCAATGCAGCAGAAAGCCCTCTATCTATCGCCGACTTTGGACAGAGAGGCGGGTATACGAGGTCGTGCACAAGGACACTTTTGACATGTAGGGCAGACATCCTACATGCTGGTTCTGCACGATCCAGGATCAGCTGTCCAGTGACGTTTAAGACAACGTCAGCAACATTTTTTATGCTTCCCGAAAAAACCATCCAGTCGACATTTTCAGACATTGGCTGAAATAAAAGAACAGTATACATATTTCTGTCTAAGCAATTGCACACATATATTATATAGTAGATAAACTTACTTTGAATATATCAATATCGATTGTAAGTCGCACATTTTCACAAGCATAGTCATTTGTTCTCCCCAAATGTGCAATTCTATAACTTCCGGCAAAGGAAATATTGCTGACAAACAGGGCTAGTGTGGCTGGGTGTTCCCGTATTGGACTTGAATACAAAACCTCGCTGAGAGCATTCATGCTTGGCAAAATAAATTCTGCCATTTGTTCCCTCTCTTGTTCATCTGGGATGTGTGCATCATAAGATGGCGGTGTCTGTGCGGTAGCTAAAATACATATTATTTTCCTTTTAAAATGGATTCTTTCATAGATTTTGTCTGGACACATTTACGTATATAAACAGGAGAACGTAGTCCAGTAAGTAATGACTATACACTTTGACTGTTCTGACCTCTTACAAAGACGGCCTGTCTGTGTAGCAAATTCATAAAAATGAAAATGTTTGACCTCATACACTCGAACGATTAGAAGTTATACTTGGTCATGTAAATATCCAAACCTACATTAAGTGCAGTACGTGTCAGGCACTCCTTTTCAATTATTCATAGGTCACCAGAAAATCAAATGGGTTAACAAATCGGCTTTGCTCTTATAAATACGTGTAAAATCAACGAGTAAAATCATATCTGTTTTTAACTAACAAACTGTCTTCGCACGTGACTATGGCGACGCTACTGCGTATTTAATCGACTTAGGACATCTAAAGTTATGTTCAGCGAAAACCTGTTATTGAACATAATTGGATTTCAGACCCTACGCGTACACCTTGCTGGTCATTGCGTCTAACAGACAGCATGATCTTCTGCGGAGGACGAAGCTTTTGCAAGAGGTTATTCCGGAAACGTTTCCTGACGTCCAAATTTAATCAATGTTTTTTCAGTAATACAATAGTTTTTTTCAGGGTAAGGCAAGCAGCAGTCCGATTTATTTTTTTAATTATAGGGTTATCGATGTTTTTTATTGGAATTCTTAAACTGGCAGGTTGTCGCCAGTTGCTGCAAAAAGTGTTCTTGTTGTCAAACCTTATTTCGCTGACGAAGGAAGCTACCGAATCGAGCTGAATTACCTGAATTAATTATTTTTCCTCAAGGGTTGCCCCAGAGATTTTGATCGTTGATGCATGAAACAAGAAGTGACAAAAGATCAGGAACTGGATAATTTTAATCAGACATCCAACCCAAATGTTTGGTGAATCCTATCTTACGGTTGGTATGTATCCGAAGTCGTTGAAAAATACTCGATAGCAACACCAATTAAAAGTGGCATACAAACCGATGACTTCGTTACGCTCTCAGCTTGTCAACCCTACGTATAGGATTGGCTATTTGGGTAAGAAGAAATTCAACCATGGGATCCCCCTGTGATGCTAGCTGTACCGATTATCATGGGAAAACTGATGAATATACCTCCGCAAACATTCAAAATCATCAACTGACTGTTAAGAGGTGGCAGTTTCTGTTTAAAACACCATGCACACACTTGATGCCGAGCCATCTTCGCCTGCAACATAGTTGGTGTCTGCCCCTCAAAAAAGTCCTAGAAATATTTGAAGTCACGCCTCCTAATATGTCATATATCTAAATGCATCTTGCGATAGAACACATGTACAAAGGTCTCAGGGACAAATGGCAGAGACATGGATCAATCAATGCAGAATAACGCACAAGGCGACCACTCACTGGCAAAAGCACCGGAAGTGAAATACATAGAACTTCGCTCGTTGATAGATATCGGGCCTACACTGTGCTAAACACTTCTCATAATCATACACATTGACATTGGGAATTTCTGTCCGTCTGTACCGTTCCCTCTTTTCCCAAATAACCATGAGTGAATTTTATCAGAGGTTGATAATGACAAACAGTGAGGTATGCGAAATTGAAATAAACTAAGTGCAAGTTAAACGATTTGTATTTAAATCTTTTTGAGATTCTTCCAGAGGTGAAAAGCTAACTTTCGAGGACCCATGGTGACGCTAAAATGTGTGGAATCAAGTTAGTTAGTCTAAAAGGTTTCACTAAATAAAGACAATGAAAAGGAAAACTGGAGTCAAGACTGTGCATGTGAACCTTGCTGGTCATCTTGTCTGTCAGACAGACTGGAGGGGGGTGGCATTGAGCTAAGATTGGGGTTAAGGTTTGGACTGATTCTGAAATCATCCTACTAAAATGCAACAACGAAGTACGAGGGAATAGCTCATGCATAACTGCGCGTGTAAACCTTGCTGGTCATTGCGTCCATCAGTTAGCACTGTCTTCTTCGAACGAAAATGATCATGCAAGCGGTCACTCCGGAGAATCCTACTGACGTCTACATTAAGGTACTGTACGTTTTCCATTAAAAGATGAAAGTTCAATATGGCGAGGCATAGTACTGTCTAGTTCAGTGGCCGACTGGATGAAGCAGCTCATATCTTATAATTTGAGTTAAAGTACTGACTTTCATTATATGTAATATGTCCCTGTGATTGAAACCCATCCGACATGATATTTCCGCCGATATTGTCTTCTTTGAATTTGTCTGCAGGTTGTTTTCGGGTGCTGCAAAAAGTCTACTTTTCGAGCAAAAAGACATTGTTTAAATGAAAAAGTGGCTGAATGTAATAAAATTACTTAGTTTAATTATTCGCTCAAATTGGTTCAACTTGATATTTTGATCGTTGATGCATGAAACAAGAAGTGACAAAAGTTCAGGAACTGCATAATTTTAATCCTTCGTCCAAACCAAATGTTTGGGATATCCTTTTTCTTACAAGGAGTGGCTAAAGTCGTTGAAGGATATTTGATGGAGCACCATATAAAAGAGTCGCAAAAGCCGATGAGTACATTACGCACTCAGCTGGTACACCCTAATGATGATGAGAGCGACGTTCTCTACATGATCATATGTGATGGTGTGGTGTGGTCAAACTGGAAAATCTACTTTAGTAACAACACATTGCCATCAATATCCGTAGTGATCGGTCTAATGTTATCACGGATGCCTTCACGACACGACACACTTCACCTGGGAAATAAACTTGCATCGTTGGATTACAGCTCTCCAAAAGAAGCCGAGAGTTTATTGAGGCCGTGCGCTTTAATGAGTTATGCGTCCATCTGACTATTGAGATAGATGCAGTGTACAAATCTCTTCGTGAAAACTACATATGCATGAGCCAATTAAAACCGTATCATGCACACTTGTGCATACAGCGCAATACATACTCCATAAACGATGGACGACGACTGCTCATCCGAAAATGGTCATTGCAAGGTCATTCGTCTTTGTTACTGGTACTTGATTCTGTCTTAGAAAAATGGGTGAAGCTTTCCGGAGTCCGTGCGATTAAGTTCAACTGTACCCCTTATAAAAATATGGAGAGATTTAAACAATAAAATAAACATGAGTAATTCCTTTGACCCACTTGTGAAAAGCTCGGTGGCCTCGGTGGGATTCGAACCCACTGAAAGCAAGGGGAAGGCTTTAGTACAGCCAACGCTCTAGCCAACTGAGTTACCAGGCCCAGCGTGAGCCGTGAGTTTAATCACGCTTGGGTCAAGTTACCCTCCCAGCATACTGCAACGTATGGAATCCACCAATTCTAATACAGCAAGCTGACTGCCCAAGTAGGATTTCCTAAGCAATCAATCTAGAATCCACCAGATGACTACCAGGCACAATTAATTACTAGATGAGTAGGCAAATTCTGTCATAATAAGGGGTTAGCAGGTTAATCTGACACTTGACACATCAAGCAAATAAAACTCTTTTCCCAGCAATTGCATCTTATTCTCGATTAGCAGGTTTTCTTAAATATTTTTAAACCAGCAAAATAATGTTGAAATTATTTATTTATTTGGTAAATCCGCATTAACTTAGGCATAGCTTCTCAATGCCCCTAATTTTTTTCCTGATGCATCAATGCTACTCCTCAGCCAAATTGTATCCAAAAGCGCGTTTGAAGGCGTTCGCCTAATTTCCCTTACTAAACCTGAACTAAAATTTTATTGCGAGGGAGGTTGCTTCTCATATTTGCGCGCTCTTTATTAAATTACTGCCATAGTGTAAGCAGCGAGGAAAACATTTTGATCGATCTTCAAATTTTTGTCACACTTTTAACGCTGCCCTCTGTAACGTAGATGTGCCACAATCACGATTGGTCAGAGTATCTGGTACTATGTGGGTGGTGGGTACGAGTGCGTTACATTCCACTTCATTTTAGTTACGATTTCTTTAAACAGGGCTCAATGGTTCACTCTGACTCTGCAGATTACTTTCGAAAATGTTTTATGGAAATTGCAAAAGCATATTTCATATATAGTAATATTTTTACGGCTAAGGTTCTTCTTACAGATGATCTAAATGTCTAACCAACAACAACTGCTTCGCATCAGCAACAAAGAATACTTATTTAAATATTGATACCAGTAGTTATTTTTTTGCCAAAGTTATTTCAAACAAATAATGATTAAATAACCTTTTATCTACTTATGAATTGAGTCACTTAAGAAAGGGATTAACCTTTCTTTGATAACAGCACGCTCTTCGAGGCAGAATATAGCGAACTAAAGTCAAACTCAACCGTGCCAACCACCCTGAAATGTATTTCATAATGTTGAACAGGATATAATGAATTCGTGGGCCAAACGGTGTGTTCAGATGTTATCCGTCCGCATGTTGCAGTTATGTCCGCTTATCCATCCTTCAAATCTTGAATGCAATGCCAAAACAACTGTTTATGCCATCACAATTTCGACAAAAGACATGCATTTTATATCATTGTTTTACTTTATCCTCTGTATAAGAATAAACGTTTACTGATAACAGCAAAAAATCAACCAATACTTGGAGTGATTGTAACGAAAAGGACGGAAGCCAGTATGAATAACTCTAAATCGATATAATTTGTATTTCGTAGATATTTTGTTAGTTTAAAATATTGCGGTTTTTGATGAGAAGTTTCTTTTTCATTAAACGCGACGCCATCAAAAGGATCGTTTCAACAGTCTACGCGTTTCGATAAGGTTTTTTAGCCCTGTTAAATTAGATCATACGTTTCCTTTAAAAATCCTAAGGTTGCAAACGCAAACCTTAGAAAATTTCAAATTACTATGCGTTAAAGCAATGCAAAAAATGATGTCAATATTATGTTTTTCCTGCATAAAAAAGTTTTCAGATTCCATAGGAAATGGCACTAATTAACAGAGATTTTCCTCATTTTCAGCACGGTTTCCTATTTACATTAACATTTGGCTGGCTTATGACGAGAAATGAGTCAGAAATATTGCAATTCTGGCTTTTTCGGGAGCGTCCATGGTTAGAAACTGTAAACTGATACACAATCTGTCGAAACACCTCTTAGTTTTTTGTCCAAGACTGAGTCAACTTGTACATAACTCGTCCATGACTCCTTAGATTACCAAGAACGCAACGCAAATTACAGTAGGAACATTTTTAAGAGTAAAGGCTTTAATTGATTTATATGAAAATGATTAAATGGCATATTAATGGTCTTACCTTAAAAACGGTAATATCACCTACGTTATTTCCGGTAACGCTGCATGGTCGGCATCATTCGGATTTAATTTCTTAATTCATTAGAAGTGAGGTTGGTTAATCATCTCAAATCAGGTTGTTGCGTCGTGCATTTTACACATTTTATTAGTTGAATTCCCCTAAAAATGGTAAGCATACATTTGAAAATTGAAGTTTTTAGTAGGTCAGTTTTAGGATCAGTATATTTGAGGGAGATGTAGGTGAGACACCTTTGAGTTCCCTATTTGTACATGCGAGTTGTGGTATCAAAAAAATAGTATCTCGATATGTTGGCGAGGCCAGTGAAAAAAAAATCCCGGTGATATTTAGACGAAATAAAACTGTCGCCCTTGGGGGGTCCAACGGGGGCATTTCGGAGGTCACATAAATCGGCCAGATTCTCCCTTGCTGATTGCAGAGTCCGTTGAGTGATTTCAACGGCGGAGATATCCGCCCAGATCATCCTCGGACCGTTGCGGTTAAAACCAAGGGAAAACGTTCACACACCTCATGGATGAAAATCGCCAGGTCCAGCTGATGTGAACACTCACGGTTACACCAAGTTGTGCAAATAAGTTTAGCAGCATGGGAACATAGGGAAAATGCAAGCCCTCGAACGAAAATAACAAACATAAAGAAATGTTACTCAAATATAGCTAGTAGTATCATACATGCCTTATTTTCTGACATCACACTTGCAGCTTTCAGTTAGTGTTGTAGCTAGCACCATTATATCGATCTAACTTTCGCTAAAAAAACCTCCAATGAGTCCGACATAACAACATCCATAGGAAGACTATTCCAAGCTTCGACTACTCTTTTGGAGAAGAAGTACTTCCGAGTGTCTAGCTTTGCTTCAGTCACACGTCATTTGAGAGGATGACCTCTCAATTTCGTTGTTTTTGCTTACTCGAATAAATCCCCTGGGATGAGACAACAGTCCTGGACGCGTAGCATGCGGAATGTTAGTATCGGCTACCCCCGACGCTTTCTTTAGTGCAAGGGAAAGAGATTGAGACTCGACAGCCGTGTTTCATAAGGCTGTGAGCCATGTCCAAGGACAAGTTTGGTTGCTCGCCTTTAGACCTTTTCGAGGATGTTGATGTCCTTCGCCGCCCAGGTTCTCCAAGCTTGGATAGCAGACTCCAACTGTGGCCGCACGAATGTTTCGAAGACTTTAGCGAAACAGTCCTGAGTAGGTTCATCACAATCGCCTAATTTAAATTTCCCGAAAAAGACCTTTGGCAAATGGTTTTCCTTCGTATAAATTTTGTTCTTGAGTCATTGCGCGGAAAAATGGGTCCTCACAAAGGTGGCATTGGAAAATAGCATGATTTTTATGCTATCGCCTTGCATCATAGTAACAGAGGTAGGGTGCACTTTAGGACCGTTAGTGATAAGAGGACGATAACATATTCAGTTCATGCCCATACTAGAAAGTACAACCAAAAGAAATTCCAAACAAAACAGATCAGCTTATTTAATTTTAATTTTATTTACTTATATTTTTCATTATGATCTTGATTATTATTTTATTTATATGTTTATTCTATTCAAGTATATATATACAATCTTAAATCACACAAACCATGCTATCTCAAAAATTTATCAAAATCAACAGAAAAATCAGTAGGAATATCGTGAGATAGAATAAGTCATGAAAAAAAATTGTGCAAACCATAAGAAGTGTCTATAATACAATGAAAAACAATGAACGTGGTGGTTGCATCATGTCTCGCCATGAAGAAAATTAGAAATTCTTAAGCTCATAGGGAAAACCTAATCGCCATAAACCATTAAACCGAAAACATATTAACATGCATTATTTTACCTGCAGAAGGTTGTACTCCGGAAGCTCCTATTTAACACACTGCTTTATACCCAGAAAAACCTTTGTTGAAAAAGCGCACGGAATTTACTTTAAATAACTTGAATGCGCTGGATAATTTGATACACTCGGAGCTGCAGAAAGATATCGAATGTACACTACATTTCCACTTATTTTTATGTTGGCAGATATATAGCTTTGAATGCTAACAATATTGACAGCGTTCAACCGAGATAAATTCAGATGCTTAAACGAAGCTGATTTTGGAGAAAATAACTTTAATGTAAATGTGACGCATTTTTGTAAAAGAATAGAATCATTTTTAAACGCGAACAAAGTAGAGGCACAGAAATACAATTCATTCCAGGACTAACGATAAACAAATACATTTTGTGTTTCAAATGCCTGCTGATGTGTATTTACGCTTTTATTTGGCTTCAGCAAAAGTTTTTTTAATAACGAATTTTTCCTTTACTTTTGAATTCAGAACCTTTGAGTTGACAGATCGCGGCTTATGTGCCAAAATAAACCACAAACAGCAGATCCAGACTGTAGTGGATTTGCGTATATTACCTCTTAGTCTATTTGAATTGGTGGAGATAAGATAATGCATTAGGTCACAATAAAGTAATCACTTTGCGAAGCGAACAAGCACAGCGATTATGAAGTATTGAGTACGCATGATAACAAAGATCATAGAAAATAAAGGAAAATTTATGGATGCCGCCACGATTACAAGAAAGCCCATTACATAACTATTCAGGATGAATTTGAGCACAAATTGACCTGGTTCGTTATACACAATTTAAATTACCCGGCTTGATTAAGTTTATTCAGAAGTATCTAAAGCCGAAACCATATTGCTACCAGCAATCAGTGAATCATGTGTTTACACTGTTAAGTACACTGTAAAGTACACAGAATAATATCATGGTAGTCGACAGGTTTTCAATCGCAGAATAGTTTTGAGCCCTTTCTGGGGGACGATTAAATTTACACTTCGATATTTACAAGTTGTTTTGTTTCTGTGTAAAGAGAAATGTTATCCCATCAGTGCAGCGAACCGTTAACGAACCGTTTTAATAAAATATAATATTCAAAATGTCGGATATTTATTGATGCGTATTTTTTAAAGTATAAATACGATTTGTTTTCCATATAGTGCATAAACTTACAAATCTTCCAATCATAACTTTTTACAACCAAACCTTATCAATTTATTTCAAATGAACTGTATTTTCGGTTCATTAATGAATGGAAAAAAATAAAAATTCATTTCATATCGTTAGTCATTTTCACGGGGTCTGGCTAAATATATGAGCATTTTAGTCACCTAACTGGCTTACATTAAATATTACTGGCTTATTCCACATGAAAATCAGTATTACAGCCTCACGTTAGTCATCAGTCTCTATCGAAAATGAGTTTCAAAATAGCGGTTAACCGCTTCCGAGATCAGTCACGCCTATTAAGCAAAAACAGAAAACGAAACAAAATTGAAAAATTAATTTTTCTGAAACTTTCGTTGATTTAAGATTCTATTGCACATCATGCGTAACCTTCTGCGCTGTTTGAAAAAATAAATTGTTGATATTGCATATTACTCATAATTCATCCTTATTATTACGTTCTTATTGCTTTTTGCAAAATAATATATAAGTAATATCGCCGGTTTGTTGCAAATTCCTCATCGATGTATTTTTGCCTGAGACATGAGGTTGAAGGCTGTCTCTATAACACCCTTCGATTATGCAGCTAAGCACATTCGGATCTCTTTATTCCGCCACTGCCAACTCTAGTAATGTTGTTTTTCTCACGATTGCAAGAAAGCCAATGACATGAATATTTTCGGAAAGTATGTCATCACACCTCAAACTGTTTTCGGCGCACACACATAAACAAACCGGCTGAGCCAGTACATTTACCAATCATATTTAAGCCAAAAAGATAGTGCCACCAGCAATCAGTGAAGCCCGACGTATTATTCGACATATTTGAGAATTACAAATCGGAAAAAGAGTGATAAGAAATGTGGGGTTTTTCTCCTTTATTCAATTCGATAAAATTAGCATGCAAGTGGCATATTTGTTGCCATGCGTGCCAAATGCAGCAGAAAGCCTCAATCTATCGCCGACTTTTGGACAGAGAGGCGGGTATACGAGGTCGCGCACAAGGACACTTTTGACATGTAGGGCAGACATCCTACATGCTGGTTCTGCATGATCCAGGATCAGCTGTCCAGTGACGTTTAAGACAACGTCAGCAACATTTGTCATGCTTCCCGAATGGACCATCCAGTCGACATTTTTCAGACATTGGCTGAAAAAAAGAACAGTATACATATTTCTGTCCAAGCAATTGCACACTTATATTATATAGTAGATAAACTTACTTTGAATATATCAATATCGATTGTAAGTCGCACATTTTTCCCAAGCATAGTCATTTGTTCTCCCCAAAATGTGCAATTCTATAACATCCGGCAGAAGGAAATATTGCTGACAAACAGGGCTAGTGTGGATGGGTGTTCCCGTTTTGGACTTGAATACAAAACCTTGCTGAGAGCATTCATGCTCGGCAAAAGAAATTCTGCCATTATTTCCCTCTCTTGTTCATCTGGGATGTTCACATCATAAGATGGCGCTGTGTGTGCAGTAGTTAAAATTCAAAAATTTTACTTTCAAATGGATTCTCTCATATATATTTTTCTGGAAAAAAATACACGTAAATAAACAGGAGAACGTAGTCCAGTAACTAATGACTA